>MSJI02000524.1:0-60464 GCA_001931905.2 Cladosporium sp. IMV 00045 | reverse complement strand
GGCTCTGCTCCTCCAGCTAAGATCGAGCCCTCGAAGCAAATTCCCGAGGCACCCTCTTCTACCAACCCGCCACTCATTACGCCCGACAGCTACGCCATGGCTGCGCAAAAGGCGAAGTCCAAGTCGCCATCCCTTGATCGCGAGGTCGAGCAGCCTGCGGCCGTGCCGGAACCGGCTCCTGAAGTGTCAGCGTCGTCCGCCACCCCGAGTGTCTCAACCGCAGCACCAGCCACTGTCGGCGCTGGTGTGCAGGATGTGATCAGCAAGGAGTTTGCTGCCTTGTACCAGAAGATTGACCAGGACAAGCGTGTTGCGGAGGCGTCCGGCAATGCTAAGCAAGACGCTATTCTTCGCCTTGTGTCCAGCACCTTGACCGACAATGTCGAGTCAACCTTGCACAAGATTGTCAGCACCAGCATTGAGAGCAAGGTCATTCCCGCACTGACCAAGGACACCTCAAAGGTCCTCGAGCGCAAGCTCTCTGAGACTCTCAACAAGCACGTCACCGACTCAGTTGCGAAGGAGCTCAAGACCGCTATCCCCAGTGCCGTCTCTGCTGCGCTGTGCGACACTCAAGTGACGCGCGCTCTGTCGACTCACATCGTCGATGAAGTCACGAAGCAAGTCAAGATGGACATGGGCGGCCTCGTGCAGCGCTCGATGCAGTCTCTCCAGACGAACCTGTCGGCGCAGATCACGCAGTCTTCGCAATCTACGCAGAAGGCCGTCCTCGACGTCGAATCTCAGCTGGGCACCAGGTTCCGTGAGATGTCTCAGCACCAGGCCAAGCAAACCGAGATGTTGGCTCAGCTCACTTCGAGCGTGCACGATCTTGCATCAATGGTTCAGAGCATGAAGGAGGAGCATGGCCGTCTCATCAGCCAGATTTCCACCCAACACTCCACTCCTCAGGCACAGATCGCCCAGACCCAGCGCGAGCCAGAGACTCCAGCTGGCACATCTCAAGCACCGCCCGAGCAGCCGAGCGAAGTTGCAAGGCTCACTCAGATGCTGAAGAATGCCGAGTACCAGCAGGCCACGATCGAGTGGCTGCAGTCGCCCAACCAGGCCGAACTCTTCGACAACCTGTTCATGTATCTGAACCCGCTGTACCTGCAGCAGGTTTCCTCCCTCGTCGCCCTGTCGGTTTCGGCAGCCATCACCTCGAGCTTCGAGACCAACGTCGACAAGCGTCTTGAATGGCTGGGCACTATCGTGTCGAACATCGACGCTGCCGTGAGTGATAATGATTTGCGACCACTTGGCGGGCTTTGTTTTGCTGACTTCAAACAGGATGCCGACATTCGCGACGTCGCACCAAAGATCATGGACGTCCTCGTCCAGCGCCTCTCAGGTGCGTACATGCACCTGTCCGATTCCGAGCCACGCGACGAAAACGTCCTCCGCAAGATGGTCGCGCTTAACAGGCAGATCTCTGAGGTGAGGCGTGTGCTGGTCTAGGCGACCGCCGAACACTGAATTCTTGAGGTAATAAAAACTTTCCTTTTTCTACTTGCGGTACCTGGGTGCTTTCTGGGCTTGGGGAAGGAAGCGGCAGGAAAAGGAACTGGGGGAGACAGAGAAGCGTGATGAGGAAGTAATGATGCGACGGACAGGATGCATGTCATGATTGGGAGAAAGGAAAGGCATTTCGCTCCATTGAATGAGAGCGCATGAAGCATGAACTACGTAAACATGCATAGTCCGTAATAGCAACTTCATCAAAACCCACAAGACACGAAGGGCCCAAACTTGACTGTAACATGGCAGTACTGCAATAATAGACAGGCGCATGTGGGGATTCTGTAGTTCATGCAGTGTTAAGGAGATGAGATCAGGAGGCGAGATGGAGATTGATTGACTGATGCGGCTGGGTGGGGCATGCCGTCGACGTCGAAGAGAGACAAGAGACAGAAAACGACAAGTGTAGCCATTAGAGAGATGACCCTGACCTCTGGGACGAATGAGGTTGAAGTAATGGAAGTGAATGAATAATAAACACAGCTGTTAA
This sequence comes from Cladosporium sp. IMV 00045, assembly GCA_001931905.2. Taxonomy (NCBI): domain Eukaryota; kingdom Fungi; phylum Ascomycota; class Dothideomycetes; order Cladosporiales; family Cladosporiaceae; genus Cladosporium; species Cladosporium sp. IMV 00045. The sequence goes on along the minus strand of MSJI02000524.1, from coordinate 58,453 downwards.
GATGTAGTCAAAACTGTCATGGCCCGAGCCGGCGAGGGATCTGCTCCCAATGTTTCGCCCGCACGCGTTTCATCTCACAAAGGGAGAAGGAGCAGCAGTGCCAGCCATACAAACACAAACGCTGCAGCTTACTTGGCCTCAGGTTTACACCTTGCGCCTGGCCGACTCTTTTGACATCCTCAACATCCTGGACACTCAACTCTCTTCCTACCTACTGCTATAACACCAACACTCTTGGATCTCATCACTGAGATAAATACAACCTGCTGCCAGATCATACAACCTCTCCAAGCCCATCCTCGCCAGCGCGCGACACCAAAATACAATGAACATCTTCCGGATAATGGGTACGCTACAGCCAACATGCCATTCGAGCGCGTTGCGCATAGCAATCACACGCTTTACATATGTATAACAGACACTGACGATTCAATCGCGTGAACAGGAGATCTCTCCCATCTTGCCTCGCTCTTCATACTCATTGCGAAGATGCGCAGCTCCAGTGTACGTCCCACCACTTGAAGAACAATCCCAACAAAGGAAGCATTGAAAAGCACATGGCATTGGAAAAGCACGATATCCAAGAGTTGACATATAATTGCGATCACAGAGCGCTTCGGGCATCTCCTTCAAGAGCCAGTTCCTTTACATGTTGGTCTACGTCACACGATACCTGGGTATGTCCTCCCTATCCGACCTCAACAATCAACAGCAATACGAAGCGCAACAGCGCGCTTCCACCTCTGTTGAAAAGCAAAACACCAGTAATCCATGAGAACTAACAAACTCCCCACCCAGACTTCTTCTGGACAAACCCCACGCACTCGCTCTGGAACACGACCTTCAAGATCCTCTTCACCGGCGCGCAATCCTACATCGTCTACCTGATGCTCAACGACTACAAGCCCACGCACGACCCGAACCAGGACACCTTCCGCGTCGAGTACCTGCTGGGCGGCGCCGCCGTGCTGGGAATCTTGTTCCCCTACCAATACACGCCCGGCGAGATGCTCTGGGCCTTCAGCATCTGGCTCGAGAGCGTCGCCATCCTGCCCCAGCTCTTCATGCTGCAGCGCACCGGTAGCGCCGAGACGATTACGACTCATTACCTCTTTGCGCTTGGCGCGTATAGGGCGCTGTATATTCCGAACTGGATTTGGAGGTGAGTTTTCTTCGTCTTGCTTACATATCTGATCTATTGGGGGTCTTTGGAATCGTAATTTTATGTGTGCGGATTTGCTGACGATTGTTCCTTCACAGATACGCCATGGAAGGCCACTTCGACCCCATCCCCGTCATGGCCGGCCTCGTCCAGACCGTCCTCTACACCGACTTCTTCTACATCTACTGGACCAAGATCATGCAGGGCAAGCAGTTCAACCTTCCCGTATAAGGAAGAGGTTTGAGGAAGCATGATAAAGCCACAAGTTTTTGGCAGGAAGAAGCAGCAGGAAGAAGCAGCAGCAGGAAGAGGGAGGGAGCAGAACGAAGATCACACGTGGAGAAAAAACACACAGCTCGACAGGGAAGAGTACAAGCCTTGGAGCTTCTCGGAGGGGCAGAACAATGAATTGCGGCCTTTTGACGCTGATTGCGATCATCCCTTTTCGGCAACCATGAAAGGGAGGGAGGCGGCAGGAGGAAAGCCCCGAGCTTGCGAAAGAGGCTTTGCTGGATGAAAAATCGATTGTTTTGTTAGTTTGTTTGCATAGCGGCGGTGCCCTTGGCCTTGGTCTCACAAATTCCGAGGAGGGGACAAAAGATTAGCGATTTTGGCAATGCGGCGCAAGGATGGGAGGCAGCAGTGATGACTCTTCCAAATCGGAAGAATTGGCAGACAGGCTTCTCGGGGTTTTACTAGGGAAAATGAGAGAAACTTTACTTTAGCCCTTTTTCCTCTTTGTTTCCTTTCATTGATTTGTCTTGTATGTAAGAGTATGCTGCTACAAATCACTCCACCTGTTTCCTGTATTCCTGGAGAAAAGACATCCGGGCAGGATTTTTTCCTTTCTTTCACTTTTCTTTCAATGAACCTAAGCTACAACTCCCGTTCGTCTCTTCTGCCTTCCATTTCATCACTTCTCGGATAGTTCGATTCCCTGAAAAACCGAACTGAGTGGAAGAAACGGGCCTGGTCTTGAGATCAGGATCACGTAAACAGTAAGATGAATTCATGACTCGCGATGCCCATCGCGAGGGCATTTTCTAGAGTTGTGCTCGATGCAATAATGAATATGAAGCAAAACTCCGCGAGATGTCTCCCCCTCATCCACTTACATCTCCAAGCAAAATGCGACACCGCGAAATGCATTCCTCTCCATCTACCTCGCCAGGCTCCGTCCATCACCACCACCCCTCACCGGACTCATCACACCAGGAGTGCGCGAGCTAGGCCCAGCGGCGGCGGGACTCGCCCTCGGAGCAGGGGAGAGGGCAAAATTCCCCACGGGAGGAAGTCTCCTCGCCGAAGCCATCGTATCGCCCTCGGAAATCTCCATAGCGTCATTGTCAACATTACCGCGCACGCCCTCGTCCTCCTCTCCAACCTCATCCTCATCATCAGTCGGATGGTGCTCCAAACGCCAATCCTCCGTTTTATCAAGCAAGAGCTCAAAGACACTCTCCTTCTGCTCCAGGAGCATATCGCCCATATGCTCACCCGCCGCGCGCGCGACCCGGCCGAACTTCTTCTTGGGCTTCTGCGCGAAGTCCGACGCCCAGAAATTGTGCTCGCTGCCCAGCCAGACGCTCGAGGTCCTGTAATACCAGGGGGAGAGGAGGTCGTTGGTGGGCGAGCGGCAGGCCTGCAGCGCCACGTCGGCGATGAAGTGGATCGTGTGGTCCACGAGGTCCATGGCCGTTTCCTCGTGCGAGCGGATCCAGTTTGTGATGGCTACGTGCCCGATGTTGGTGCCGAGGAGGAAGATGTGCGTCGAGTCCGCCAACTCAATGTAGTTCTCCCAGAGGTAGGTGAGGAGTTGAGTGGCTTCTCCGGCGCGTTTGGCGGCGAAGTCGGTTTCTTCGTGGTCTTGGTCGTCCTGGTGGGTGGTGTTAGTGGTCTTGTCCAAGAGGTGAGATGGGATTCTCAGGGCTGTGCTCACCTCGTCCTCGCTGATGTGTTTGGGGAGGTTGACGTCTATGACTGCGAAGCCGTGCTTCACCGCCTCGGAAATGTAGGTCTTGACCGAATCAGTCTTCGAAAATTGTTTGTCAGTATCGGTCTGTGCAAGACGCACAGTGATGGGGAAACTCACCAGCCAGGAGTTGTGTAGCTCGACTTTGCCGGTGCGTGGATCGGGTGAAGATAAAACCTCAGGAGGATCATGCATGATGAGTAGCAATGGCCGTTTCTCCATGTAATTCGGTCTAGAGGCAGGCGTTAGTAGTCTGTGGTTTTCTGGCCCTTGGATCGATATCCACTCACGTTGCGAGAACTTGATTCTCGAATGACTTAGACAGAGATTCTCGGTGTACGAAGAGCGGTGACATCTGATACTCATCCCAGAGCGTGGTGGCTTGCCAGCGGCGTACCACATCGTGCATTCTCTCCCCTTGCAGAGGCCCAGCCAGACGTGCAGACATATCTTTAGGATATAGGCTTGACCAGAACTTGCTCTGTTGTCGCAGTACCTTCTTGATGTCGTTGACGCCGCTGACTGACGGATCCGTATGCTCAAGGCGATCAGGCGGTTCACCCATCAGTGTTCTGCTGACAGCGGTAGCGGACCTTGCGATTGAATCAAGGTTATAACCGCCTTCAAGGCAGACGGCGACCTTGCCTTTCGCCAGAGACATAAGCATATGCGTCATGTGAGCGTAGCCTGCCGGCGTGACTTTGCAGCCACCAAGCATGTCTCCCTCAGCTGCGTCGAAACCTGCCGCAATGATCACGAGATCAGGGTTGAACTCCGTGGCAATCGGCATGACGACCTGCTGGAAGGCGTAGATGTAATCTGCATCACCCATTCCTTTCTTGCTCCAGGGGATATTCACATTCTTGCCCAGTCCTGCACCTTCGCCACAGTGCAAGTGATCGCCGTAAGGCCCGCGCTTGTCACGGTACGAAAGCTCAGGGTAGAAACGGCCTTCCTCGTGAACATGCAGCGACACGTAGCACACATTCGGATCGTCATAGTTTGCCTGCTGAATTCCGTTTCCGTGATGCACGTCCCAGTCTAGGATGAAGACCTTACGACATTCCGAGCCGAATTCTCTCTGACAAGCCTTGGTTGCGATGCTGACGTTGTCGTAGAAGCAGAAGCCTTTGGCGTCTTCGCGCTCAGCGTGATGGCCAGGTGGGCGAATGATGGCGAAGACATTCTTCACTTTTCCTAAAAGTATAGCGCGACAGGCCTCGATTGCGCCACCTGCAGATAGGGCAGCGCAATATGGTGTGCTCGGGGAGAGGTAGACAGAGTCCATTCGCTGCTGCTCGAGGGGATGCTGGAGCTCGTCGATGAGCTCATCGGCAGTCTTGTCTGTGAGGCTTTGCACCCAGTCCCAGTGAGCCTGAGTGTGGACGAGGAGAACCTCTTGCTGAGTTACCATGCGAGCATCAATGCGTCCCATATAATAATCAGTGAGAGGGTTAGAGCTCGACTCTCTCCAAGCAAGACCGGCCTGCACGAACGCCTCGAAAATGGCATGGATACGCCGGGGATCCTCCGGATGCACATCGTCTTCAGTTGGAATGGCTTCCACGTGGAAGCGCATGCGGACGTCATAAATGAGGCCTGTCTGACCTGAGGCGTAAGGGAGGTGTTCGAACTTGGGAGGCCGTGGTCTATCCTCGAGCTGTGTGAGATGTTGATCGAACACCTCCTTGTCTCGCTTCAGGCCATCGCCTGAAAGCGCGGGAGCCGCAGACGGTTTGAAAGGGTCTAATGTGCCATTGGACACTGGTAAAGCAGAGCTATGCTCCAAAGGAGGATCGGTGGTGATGTGAGCGAACTCTGTGGAGGTGACTATGTCCCCATCATGCATCATCGTGTCTGCGGTGCCATTGAGATCCATTGCTGCCGAAGCAGCTGTAGTATGGGCAAGCTACGCCCATGCAATGTCGACAGAAGAAAATGACAGGCCGACTGCGCCAGACTGGAAACTCATTAGCAAACATCCGTAAATCAGTAGTGACCCTGCCGCTCTCCCGTAGGTGGCACATATGATCTGGTTGAAGTCCATTTTGATAGCCACTTAGAGCTGATCCAATTGGGTAGCTCGCGCTATAAGTGTGCTATAGGAGTCTTTTGATCGATATGAAAGACCAAATAGGGTCACGCTCTCCGATTGCATCACGGAGGGCTGATTAAAGGAAGAAGTGAGGTTTACCGTTTAGGATGCTGCCAGCGGAAACGCACGCGATGCGAACGCGCTCTTAGATGCTGTGAGTTGGGACGGTTTCAAACCGCACCTCGAGAAGAATTGGAAAAGTCGTAATCGCGTGAATTATCCTCTTTGTTTTAATGATTCGCTGTGGCAAATAAAGTGTGAGTGTTAAATTGTTGTCAAGAGTAGGTAGGTGTTAAGCCAACACTTAATTCCTAAGGGTACTGGGTATGGGTGAATGATACGCTTACCGCCTTGGGACTAGTGGATATCGTCCAGAGCATGTGATTTTATTGCCTTCGTTCACTTCACGTTGCATCAACAGGCGCTTAAAGATAGCATAATAGAGGCTATTCGTTACTCTCATTCGGCACACTCTAGCATGTGATAAGATGTGAAAGGCGGCAAGATCACCTGCCTTAAGACAACACTCCACCCGATCACCTCAATACATGTCGATATGCTCATCGACTAATTACACCATGCATTCATTTCCCAAACGCCAATCACGCCCGCTAAAAACCAAGTCAAGCCCCTCAAAACCTACGCAACTATCAAAACCGCAGCCGCAACCGCCACAGCCAAAACCACTCGAACGCTACTCTCCACGGACCCAGCAGCATTGAGGTAAAAATAGGCCCCCAGATAGCTACACTTGACATCCCCCTCCCCGTCTCGCTTGCCATAACTCCTCTCCAGCCCCTTCCCCTTGACGGGACACCCAATCCCCAGCTTCGCGGGACAGCTCTGCATCAAACTGTAGCAAAGGTCATCACACGGCAAGACCTCCTTGTACGGCCCGGGCATGATATCCAAATCGATAACGCCATGATTCCGCGATCTGTTCGACGAAAAAGTCGAATTATACGTCTGCGACCAAGCAGGCGAGCCCTCGAGCGTCGGCGCGCCGGTCATGGGCCAGTAGGTGGTATTGAGGAAGTCGGAGGGCAGGGACGAGCCGTTGGCGAAGCGCTGGGCGACGTTGCGCGGCTGCAGCCACTCGTACTCGGCGCTGAAGTCCTCGCAGCGCGGGATGGTGACGGCGCACAGCCATTCCTTGTAGGCGTGCGCGCAGTCGGCGCAGGTTTTGGCCGGGCTGTAGATGGAGTCGGAGGAGGCGTTGCACGCGATCTGTTGCAGCGAGTAGGTGAAGTTGTCGTATAGGGCGGAGGCGTAGGAGTCGTAGCGTGCGGCGAGACCGTCGCGGTCCGGGTAGGTGAGGATGTTGGCGGGGACGGCGTAGGCGACTTCGGAGCAGAATTCGAGGTCAAACATGAGGGCGCAGTTGCCGTCGGCTTTGGTGACCCAGTTCATTTGTGGCCAGACAGTGCCGCCGCCCCCGATGACTCCAGGCCCTTCTGCTGTTGAGTTTCCGTACATGGCAAGTGAGCCTAGGTAGCCGCTCGAGCTGTTGAGTTTGGAAATGTAGAACTGTTGCTTCGGCTTATTACCCAGGCCGCGCGAGGTCATGCCCATTTGAATGTTGGAAATGCCTCCAGAAGGTGAGGTAGGATCGGCTCTCATCTGTGCATTGTTCGTCAACCCGCAAAACGACTTCTCCAGTCCCAATGGCCGAGTGTAATTGGAGTTACTGGCGAAGATCATGAACGGGCTGGTGAGGTTCATCCATTCGTGATATTCGACCGAGCCGTTACTAGCCAGAGTGAGGTTGTCCGTGACCAGCAAAGCGGATTCCGTATCCGTGTCGACGAGGTACATGAAAGGCTTACTCAAATCTTCCTCGGCCTTGTGGTAGTAATCGTCAATCGAGAATGCGACCTCGTAGTTCCACCCACCACCGAAATCATTCGGAAGCTCCGGAGCATGTACCGCCACATACATATCATCGCTAGCCGTAATATTGACCTTCGCAAAGCCCTGATCGAGCACATGCGTATCCTGCGCTCCAGAACTATCAGGCCCCGGACTCTCATTGCTCGTCTCCCTCCCAACATACAGCGTAAGCTGCGGCGGCGGACCCGTCTGCGTGCCCGTGCCATTGTACGCAGGCTGCAGACAAGTGTTGATAGAGATGTACACCGTCCGAGTCTCCGAGCTCCCCTGCCTCTTCTCGAGACCCCAAGCATCATCATCCAACACATCCCTCCTCTTCAACTCATTATGCCTCTCCGACAATCCCAAATCCACACGCAGCAGCGGACTCGGCAATCCAGCCCCCTTCTCGCCATAAGGACCATGCAAAAGCTCCTCAGGATACCTCCAGCGCTCCGTCTGGCCCGGCAGGATATTGAGCGCATTCCCCGCGTCGTTGCGCGTGATGGGCACCGTGTCCAGCTGAGTGACCGCTTGCCTTGCCACCAGCACCTGCTCTTCCTCGTCCTCTTCGGCATCAACATCCACCCCGTCCGCACGCAGCCTCTCGTCTTCTATCCGGTGCCAATTGTGATCTTCCCCGCGACTTGACTCGCCAAAAGCACCTCCACCTTCACCGCCCAATTCCGAGGCGTACGCGAAGTGAGGGTTGGAAAGCGACCAAAGCACCACGGCGACGAGCGCCAGAGCGAGCAGAGAAGCGACCAGGCGCGATTGTAGAGGCGTGAGTCTGGGGCATTTGCAGAGCATTGTGGCTTCGGGGGATCGAGGCGGTGGGAATGGGCGAAGCGCGCAGAGGCGCTGCGCTTGTTGGTTTGCCGAGCTGGGCTGAGCGATTGGGGAGCTTGGCGTTGTGGGTAGTCCTGTCGTGTGTGAAGAGCAGCGGTTGAGATTCAGTGGGATCTCTTGGAAAGGTTGAGTTGGCTTAGAGCCGGGTTATGTGTGTTGGTGTTGGTGTTGGCTTCTCTCCATCCCAGCGGGTCTGTTTCACATGCATGGCTGATACCAAGCCCAAAGTCTCCGGGGGCGTTCAGGGACGTGGGGGAGATCGACAGCAGCCTTCAGCCCTATAAGGTGTATACGATCAAGAGAACAGCAACAATCAGGGAGACTACATATATCGATGACGATAAAGATCAATTTGGAAGGGCAAGGAAGAACTTCCAACCAGGATATGATCAATACTCTCCTGCATGTACACAATAATATCCATTCAGCCAGCGTAGGCTTGTAACATCTAATAAAGATAATAATAAAAAGCCCCCAAAAACCTAAGCAGCGTCCACCTGTTATTCTAAATAACCACAGCGAAGGAAGCGCTATAAACACCATTATATCTATGAGGAGGGAAAGCGACACACTCGCCCTCGAACGAAAGCTGTTCTACAACTTCGCCTTGGACGTCGTGCCCGCCTCGACCTCGGCGTACATTTCGTCGATAACGTCCCTGTACTTCTTCGCGGTCTGGGGACGCTTGAGTTTCAGCCTAGACATGAAGTCAGAAAAATGAACTTTGATTGAAAATGCCAGAGAATCGGGGGAAAGAAAGACTTACGTAGGAGTCAACAGCTCATTGTCAATCGAGAACGGCTCAACCATCAAGCGGACAGCCCTGACGTTCTCATAGCTGTTGAATTTGGATTTCTTGCCAACCTTGGTCAGCTCCTTGAGCACCGCAGCGCGCACCTTGGGCTCTTGAGCAGCGGCTTCCAGGCCCTTGATGTCAGCCGCATCGCACGGCTTGCCCAGCACCTTGCTGAGGAAAGGAGCGAAAAGATCCGGCTGAATGCCGAAGATGGCCACCAGGTTTGCCTGCGACGAGTCGCCGTGCACGTAGGCCTGCCCGAGGTAGGGGCAGTTGCCGAGGTAGACGTTCTCGATGCGCTCGGGCGAGATGTACTCGCCCTGCGCGAGCTTGAGGACGTTCTTCTTGCGGTCGATGATCTTGAAGCGGCCCATTTCGTCGATGGAGCAGACGTCGCCGGTGCGGAACCATCCGTCCTCTGTGAAGGTCTTTTTTGTTTCCTCGTCGTTTTTGTAGTAGCCCTTCATGACGGCAGGGCCGCGGATGAGAAGTTCACCGCGTGGGTGAGGCTTGTCTGTGCTGTAGTATTCCATGTCTGGCACGTCGGCGAGGCAAAGCTCGCTGATACACATGGGACCGCCGCAGTTGCCTACAGTGAAGTCGTCGGGTGCCTGCGCGAGCGAGGTACCGTATGTCTCCGTCAGACCGTACCCTTGGAGGATGTGGTTGCCGAAGACTACACGTAGGAACTGGTGAAGATCTGGATCGAGAGGAGCGGAACCAGAGACCATGTGGCTGGTATTGTCCAAGCCCAGCGCACCGGCGACCTTGCGACCCCATACACGGTCATAGAAGAAGTGCTTGTTCGTCGCCTGGGCTGGGTCCGGGTTCTTCAAGTTGGCCATCTTTGTGCTGACCGCACGTCGCGACAGTGCTCCCTTCACTCCAGGTGCTTGGATAGTCTGGCTCTTGATGACACCACCGAAGCGGTTGAAAAGTCGCGGAACCGAGGTGAATGTAGTCGGACGCAACAGCTTGATGTCGTCGACAAGTTCGAGGATGTTGCCATGGAAGTAGCCAATTGCACTGCCAGACCACAGCATTCCATGCTCGGTCAGGCGCTGGAAAATGTGCGCCAAAGGCAAGTAAGAGCAGCTCACGGCGTTCGGTCTGATTGAAACGACAGTAAGACACGCCGAAGCTGCCGCGACGGCAGCAGACTGGGACAATACAACGCCCTTGGGGTTGCCAGTAGTTCCCGAGGTGTAGTTAATAGTCACGATGTCATCTGGTCTAGGCACATTTGCAGGACGGGGCGAAGCCTCACCAAGAGCTTCAATGTCGCCTATGAAGTGGATCTGAATGCCCTTCTCCGCAGCGAGTGCGTTGAGAAGATCCTTCTTAGAATTTCCAGGAAGCTCTGTGCCGTTGACAAGAGGGTCCAGAGAGATGATGAGCTTGAGCGTGGGACAACGATCCGCAAGCTTCAACAGAGCGGGGATGTGGTTCACGGACGTACAGACCGCGGGAAGTTCGGCGTGGTTGATGATGTACTCGGTGGTGTCGGGACCGAGAGTATCGTAGATCGACACAGTGTAAAGCGACTGCGAAGCGCAAGCCAAATCCGTGATCTGCCACTCCGGGCGGTTCTGGCACCAGAGACCGATACCATGCTGTCTGCCGTGAACGCCTACATTCTCCAGCAGACCAACAAGACCTGCTCCGAAGTTCGTCTTCCTCCGCTGAACCTCTGCGTATGTCTCCCAAACATATGGGCCGAATGTCTTGGTCGCAGCATCGTAAGGCCTGTGTCCCAAACACCTGGCGTTGGGCACGTTCTTCACGGCCTGCTCGAACATATCGTGCGTCGAGGACACGGAAGGGTCGAGGGTGTGCAGCAAGCCATCCTTGAATCGCCAGTGTCTGTGGACCGCGCTTCTGCCTTCCTGCTCGCTATTCGGGACTATGGCGCTATAAGGCACGCCGACTGGAGGCGGCGGCTGCAGTTTGGCAGCTGCATCAAGAATGGCGGCACTCATGGTGTCTGCTTGGGCAGCCTCGGTCGTCGGGTGTAGAACGTGGTATTCGTGTTACGGGGAGGATGTGAGAGTCGCACAGAATGCGGTTGGTCGCAGTTGAAAGCGGTTATTACACGTAGGATACAGTACTACGGCGGAAGATGGTCAGCCGGACGCCTATAACCCATCATAAGCAACTATCCTTAGGGCTACTCACTGTTCACTTCGGCTGCCAAGTAGGGTACGGAATCGGCAGGTTGGCAGTCCAGCTTTGACGAGGCACAAAGAAGCGGAAGAACAATGCTCGCTGTCGGGCAAAGGAAGAAAAGTCTTGGAAAAGAACAAAAAGTATAGAAAGAGCAACGGGAGAGGTGAGGGTTTAGAGCACAAGAGGAGGAGTTGTTCCCGTGGCCAGCACGAGAGAAGAGTGACAGGCCGAGGGCGTAGTTGAGGCTCTGCACACAACCTATTCGAGGGATCATTCTGGCCCGGGTGATGCAACCCAAGTCTGCGAACCGAGGCCCGCGGCCATGGCGGCGACAATGCCGGATTCAGCGCCATGACCGACTCAACTCCAACATCGCGACAAGGAATGGAGGTGGGATCTGTGGGTGACTTTATGGGGTTGTCAGTATTGACCGAGGAGTTGGAATCTTGAAGATGGGATAATCCATCTGTTTGAGGTCGAAACCATCAAAATATGATTTCTTCCACTTCTTACATGCAGCGGAGGATCGACCTCTTCACATGAAAGAATGCCCCAGACACCTTCAAACTCAAATGTCCCTCCAAATACGCCGCGCTCCACAACGTTCAGACCGAGGTGATCCGTTTCGTGCGCCAACGACATCGATCTGCTTGTTGATGACGCAAAGTCACGTGGATACGCCATATCGATATCTACTGACATGCTCTCAAGCTCGAGGCAACCAACCGTCTAATGAGTTGATTACTGGACAAGTCGGAAAACAGGAAATGAGCAATTTTCAGTAGATCGCGAAAGATGCTAAGACTTCACCGTTCACTGTACGCATGTACGACACCTTGCGCAGGACGGCTTTGTTCACGATCCGATTGCCATGCATAAAATGATCATAATATTAATATTCATATTCATGCCCTACCAACCACACACAAGTATATCCCTTTTCACACGACCGGCTTGGTCGGCGCGTCAGAATCACCCGTCTTCTCCGCTGCCTGCGCATCACCATCCTGCCCCGGCTTCGTCGCGGAAGCCTTGAAAGACTGCTCGAAATCGGCAATAATATCATCGATATGCTCGGTACCGACTGAGATGCGGATAAGGTCCTGCAGGAAGTAATCGCGTCAACGAAGGTCCGAACACCAAGAAAGACAGCACGTTCAAGTCAACATACCTCAGTAACACCACTACTCGCCTTCTCCTCATCCGTCAGCTGCTCATGCGTCGTCGACCAAGGATGAATCGCCAACGTCTTCGAGTCTCCCACATTCGCCAGATTCGACACGAGCTTGAAGTTATCCACGACCTGCGCACCCGCATCTCCACCGCCCTTTACGCCGAAGCTGAGAACGCCTCCAAAGCCGCGCTTAAGGTACTTCTTCGCGAGCGCATGGCTGTGATGCGACTCCAAGCCCGGGTACGAGACCCAGGAAACGTTCTCGTTCCCTTCCAACCATTTCGCCAACTTCAACGCGTTCTCGGCGTGTCGCTCGCAGCGTAGAGATAGCGTCTCGATTCCCAGCAAAAGCTGCTGCGCAGCGAACGGGTTGAGCGCCGCTCCCAGATCGCGCAGGATCTCGACGCGCAGGCGGATGATGAACGTAATCGCGCCGAAGGTGTCCCAGAACTTGAGGCCGTGGTAGCCGTCCGACGGCTCGGTCATTTGCGGGAATCGCTTACGGGCGTCCGGCGTGCCCCAGTCGAACTTGCCGGCGTCGACGATGACGCCTCCGACTGTCGTGCCGTGGCCGCCGATCCATTTTGTCGCGCTGTGAACGACTATGTCCGCGCCGTGGTCGATGGGTCGGATGTAGAACCCTCCCGCGCCGAAGGTGTTGTCTACCATCACCGGCACGCCGGCGTCGTGAGCGACTTTGGCGATCGCCTCGAGATCGGGCACGTTGTAGCGCGGGTTACCGATGGTTTCGACGTAGACTGCCTTTGTTTTCTCGTCGATGGCTTTCTTGAAATCCTGCGGGTCATCGCCCTGCACGAATTTGGTGTGGATGCCGAAGCGTGGAAGAAGGACTTTTAGCTGGTTGTAGGTGCCTCCGTACAGATTGCTCGTGCTGACGATGTTGTCGCCCGCGTGTGCCAGAGCTGAGATTGCCATGAACTGCGCCGCCTGGCCGGATGCCGCCGCTAGGGCGGCGACACCACCCTCCAAAGCGGCGATTCGCTTCTCGAACACGTCGACTGTCGGGTTCATGATGCGGCTGTAGATGTTTCCAAACTCCTTGAGCCCGAACAGGCGCGCGCCATGTGCAGAGTCATTGAAAGTGTAGGACGTGGTGGCGTAGATGGGTACAGCGCGAGACTTGGTCGCTGGGTCTGGCTCGTGGCCTGGTCGTTTTCCAATTGTCAGTATGTGTGACTTGAATGACTGATCCCAGTGTCATGGTCTTGAGGACCGTAATCGTGTCTCTGAAAACTCACCAGCATGCAATTGCAGCGTCTCAAAGCGCGGCGCGAGATCTTCTCCACCCATCCTGACAATGTGTTCTCTAAGCTGCTGTAGTCTGGTCTTTGGCTTGTCTCTTCTGGACATGTACAGTTCGTTGGAGCTCTAGAGAGTATCCCAGTGAGTGTCTTCTTCTTGCATGAGAGATATCCCGATCAACACGCAAAGCCCTCAAGTCGAAGTCAAAAAGAACGGGGAGCTGAGAAGGGTCGAAAAGAAAAACAAATCCCGTCCGACGGGGACAAGGGTCTCATAAGAACCCCCATTGACACAGTCTACAGTTTAGCCCCATGCAACACGATCTCTTAACCAGAAATGGCGTGCTTTTCTTCCATACAGGCGGGATGGTGGAAGCACCATGGAGGAACAACAAACCCCGCATCTCTCGCACAAAGAAGCCGACCAACGCACCCCACCTCAGCTCAATCACACGCCATTGAAAAGTGAACGCCCCCACTTCGACATGATCGATGGCGTGCTCGCGCCTCTTACGGTGGTGCGATCCGTCGGGGAGATGGGATTTTCGTTTTGAATGTTACTACTATTAGATATGTACACGTAGATGTTGAAGCTCTTGTGAAGTAATAAATTGAGAATTGATCGAAAATTGTAATAGAATCGTACAAGAAAACTACAAGTCAACAACCCCCCAAATCACTCACCACCCTCCGCAATCCTCACTCTCGACTGCTGCACACCACGCACAACCTTCACAACAACGCCAGCGCTTTCGCAGAATGTCTCACAGCCCACCGATGCAGCCTGCGCTCGGCCGGCGTCGTTATCGCCATCTTCACTTCCGGCAGCTTTGATGTCCAGCAGCGGAAGGGCAAGCGAGCCCAATTTCAGCGGCACGAGGACGATGGGGAAGGAGATGACTCCTGCGGTCGTCTGAGCGTCTGATTCAGAAGAAAGAGGGGAGGCCGGTATGGAGAAGTGTTTCTTCTTCGCGCCGCCGACGAGCCAGGTGTCAGAGTCGGCCTGGACGTCGACGAAGAAGTCGTCGTCGTCGTCCTTCTGCTTGTCGCCCTGCTGCGTCCCGAAAACGTTCTCCGCGCTCCAGAACCGGGTATGGCTGATCCTCAGTTCCGCCTTCACCGGCTGGCCCAGTTTGACGGCCGTTTCACTGCTGCCGGCGAGTCCTGGCTCGAGCAGCGCAAGGGTGGCGTTAAAAGCGATGTCTAGCGTGGGGACCTCGACGGCGAGCGAGATGCATTTGTCTGCCTCTGTTGTATCTGTAGGTAGGTCGATTTCGACGCGAGAGTGTTCGATGTGCCACTTCATTAACCAATCGCTCAACGCCCTTTGCAGCATGGCGGGCAGCGTGTCGACGATCTCGAACCAGCCTAGATCCGCGAAACTAGGCACTTTGGCTTCGTGTAGAAGCGCTGCGTTGTCCATGTCGCTTGGCAGGAGGCGCTGGCGAGCGCGCTCTTCGAGGACGGGCAGCAGTAATCTGCTCAGGTGATCAAATTCGCTGTCTTCGAGGTCGGATGCGAAGGTGTTTTTGAGAGAAGCCAGGATCAGCTCGTCGACTGCTTGGTAAGTGACTGCGAGTGATAGCGGTGCGTCCTTCTTCGTAAGCTTGTCCGCGCCGCTCGCCGCGGCCTTGCGAGTGATCTTGTAGATCAAGCTCACCGGAGCTCTTTTAATGACCATGGTCGGCAAAGCGCTGACGGGAGGTTTCTCCACGGCGTACGCCGCGCTGTCTTGTAGCGTTGCACTCGTGACCGCAAGTGGGCATTGTGTCGTGGTGCGCACCGTGAACGTTGAGAACAATTCTTCATGGCGGAATAGATCGTTCACCTCCACGTCCAGAGGCAGCGCGGCTGCGAGTTTCACAGCAGCGACGAACGTGAAGTCCCCAGCTGCCGTGGTGTATTGTGCTTCGAGTCTTACGACAATCTTGCTGATGGCGCTATCCATACTGTATGGGATGACGAGTGTTGCGTCCTGTTCGGCCAAGAGGCCACTCAAAGCGACCACGCCAACTGCGGAATCCTTAGTATTCCTGCGCTCGCAACCTATTGTCTCCGCGTCACCAGAGTAAAGTCGCAAGCCAGCACTGGCTGGTTTGAGCCTGATGTCCATCTGCTGAACATCGTTCCAGCCACTGGCAAGCCTCACTTCTAGGTGCTTAGTCTTCTCCATGTGCACTTTATGTGAAAGTGCTATGCTCGCGTCGAAAGCTTGCTTATGAGGGTAAAGCAGCACGAATGGCCGCTCTCTCTGTGATTTCTCTTCATCACCAGACGGCGCGTAGACGATACCCAATGCTGATGTCTCTGGGATCGTTGGCGGTCGCAGATCGTGACAGAAGCGGAGTTTCTTCGCTTTCAAGATGACCTTGTCAATGTAGTATGCTCCGAAAGTGGTTGCCGTGCTTTCAAGTTCGACCTCAACAACGCCATTCTTCACTTGCAGAGGTGCTGTCCGCACGATGTTGATTTCCGTCTGCGGATCATCCACCCTCACAAGCTTGACAGACACTTCGTCGAACGTGATATCGTCATCGAGAACGTGGCGCAGGCTGAAGCGGTACGCGAAACCATCTTTGTCTTCAAGCAGCGCAATCTCCCGACCAAGCTGGATGTCGTCGAAGAAATCTACCAGCTTAGCATCCAGGTCGGTGGGTAAGTCCGCTGACGCGTCGACCAGCTGCTTCAGATACCCTTCTGCGACCCCTTCTTCCTCTGGACTGCGCCGCCTCCCTTCGATTCTTCGCCATGCGATTTTCTTCAAAAAGCTAAGCAAAACCTGCGCGAAATCTCCCTTTCTGTTCAGCCGCTTCAGGCACTCGGCGAGATCTCTGACCACCCTAGCTTCTTGCAAGCTCCATGAGTCGCTGGCGTAAAGAGGCAGAACATATTCGAAGAACCTCGCTGCGGCAGTGAAATCCTGCTGCTGGAACTTGAGCATGGCAATATCACCCATGATGGTCTCAGCGGATTTAGAGTGAGTGGCTGTCGTGTACAGGCGGACGGCTAGCGCGGATAGATTTTCGAATGTCGAGAGGAAGATGGCCTGATCAGCGAGTAAGTTGGCGAGGTCTTTTGTAAGGAGGATCGATGGTGCGTTGCTGGGCTCGGTCTTGTTCACTCGGTTTTCAGTATCAGCCGCTTCTTCGGACTCTTCGTCCTCGTTTTCGTCTTGATCTTCATCCAAATTAACCTCCTTCAATTGCGCAGTTGGCGATCCCAAGGAATTCCAACCAGCTATCCATCCTCGCTTCGCAGCCAGATGCTCCAGGGTTCTTCTTTGAATCATAACAAGCTCAGCGCGGTAGGCTGCCAGCTCCACAAGCCCAGGTTTGTCAGGAATTTTTGGTGTGTTAGGACCGGTATGGCCCTGTGAGTTTCCCCTGAACTGACCAGACAGGCTAGAGTTGCGTGATGGATACATATTGGCGCCCATGGCGAAACCAAAGTCTGGTCGCTTGAGCTTCGAGGGAGTTCCACTGGGAGTGTTGCCGCTTTCATCGCCGTCTATACCGAGGAGGGCTGTGTCGGCTTCGGCAAGGACATGGCTGGTAAGGGAGAACGTCCATGAGGAGATCAGAGATTCCAGGTCGCTGGGAGATAGCTTCGTAGATCCGGACCTATGTTAACAAAAGTCAATACAAGACGTTCCAGAGAGTTCGAGTGAGTCAACAATGAAAGCATACCCGTTTATTTGGTCCTGTCGCAAAGCGCGTGCGCTGCTCTGAATGAAACTCAGTGCCCGCCAACACACTTCTGCGAGCAGGACGAGGTCCTCACCACCTTCTTTGAACTTGCTGCCGAACTCTGATCGCGCCACCTGCGCACCGGCGAGGCGGAGTATAAGGGCTTTCTGTCGTGAGAAAAGATAGCAGCAGAAGTCGAAGACGGAGATTTGACTCCTGACAATTTCTCCTCGGTAGTCCTTGTCAAACAATGCCGTCACTCTCTGTGATTGATCTGAAGACTTGTCTGCGACTCCGTTCTCCTTCGAGCCTGGAGGTCCAATTATTCGCTCTCTGGCATCTGCCGTGGTCGGCGCAAAAGAAGTCGCCGTTCCCTCAGCATTTCCAGAAGCGATTTCTCGCACCGCCGTCTCCAACCCGACATATAGCTCATCGTAAATCGCCAAAGCATCTTCGACCAGACCCATGCTTTCCAGAGCCTTCGCCAGGCCCTCTTTATGAATGAAGAATGTGCAGAAATTCCAACCGGGCAAAGCTCTCCTCGCTTCTTGCGCCGCGATGTCGTCCTCATACTGCCTGACTCTCGCGTCGAATGGAAGCAGGATCAAGCTCTTAAATTTGGTGACCAAATCAGCCCAGGCATTTTCCCGTTCTTGCGAGCTCTCCTCCAGGGTCTGCGCAATGGCCGGTGTGGGCAGAAGGTCCGGTGGGACCTGATTTTTCAGCAACCGGATCTGCGCAATTCGATCTGGGCCATTCTTGCTTGACTCGTTGAAGTCCGCTCTCAGCTTATCGAATACTGTCCTTGTGCTCTTGCCTGGCCAATTAGCCTTGCTTTTCGGCCGCTCCTTGAGCTCGTCTGGATCTCTGGAACTTTCGCGCCATCTGGGCTCGCTCGCTGCTATTGTATCTGGTACGACGACATGCAAGATCATCCACTCAAAGGCATCGTGCTTCTCGCGCTTCCCGTCTTGCTGGGTATTGGCCTTGATCCACTCCTGTAGTCTCTCTCGTTCGCCAGCTTTGTAGGTATCTTTGTCGTCACATCGTAATACGTATATCTTGAGGTAAGGGCTGGTCTTTAGCCCTGGGATCTGGTGTCGTCTCTCCTTTCCGCCGCCATGTTTCTTTTGATCGGGGTTTGAGCTTGTCGAGTCCGCGGTATCTGGACCGTTGGAATCGATGCGCGCGGTTGTAGGACGCAGAGAGCTTAGTGTCTGTTTGTCCGGGACGAACTCGACATGTAGCGATTTGATCTGGCGTAAAGGGCGGGCATGCGACTGCCAGTTGAGGTTCTTGAGAGGGAGACGAGCGGCCAAGTCGCGAGAAACGAGGGGGAATATGCCAGAGGGGTCATGATACTCCACTGAGATAGAGCGTCAATAGATGTGTCTTGAAATATGACCTTCAATTATTTTACCTGTGACCTTGGAGCTGCTGGAGGCTTCCATCACTCCAACTCTCGCAACAGCAATTGAAAGAACGGCGATGTGACCTAGCTTGTAGCATTGCGCTCATGTGACGCAACAAAGCTACCTCCTCGCAGCAGTCTCCATGCTGTAGTATTGCTTTTAGAAGGTTTCGTTGCTTGAGGAAAAGAAAGAAAGTATGGTAGACTTCAAAACAAGCACGTGAAGCATGCACGTAACCTACGTATATCATGTTCTAGCCACACATGCACAACGCTCTCCCTTGCAGCTTCTCCCCTGGCTGTGTGTGATCAGAATGCCTGATAATCAGCGTTCAGTCTCGTTGGACGTCTTTGTAGATAGTTAAATCTAGAAATATTCAAGCATATCACAATAATCAAACGCAGATAACATTACTTGAAGTTGCTTATCGACTGTATCACCTTGGTCGCTGGTCTGTTATTTGCACATTCGTGACGGTTGCAATCCCACCTTCTTACATACGTCGATATGTTTGTTCCAAGCCATTCTAGCAAACCATTGTTGCAAGATACCAGAATTCAAACCAACACTATTGCTGGACAAGAACCCTACCCAAAGAACAAGAACATGGATCAATACAAGGCGATTTGGTTCCATGCTCGTCTTTAGCTAGGACGACGCCGGAATTCATGTGTCTGGAGGTAGAGTGATTCGATAGTCAATAATGGTCTCAAGATCGACCAGTAGTGAAGAGTACACGGAAAGCAATGAACAACGCTATCCTTTTCGTTTCAGGTCATTGTACAATCGCCGTAAACCTCAATGAATCGTGGCCAGGTACGACCAAGCACCTTCATCAAACCAAAGGCTGAGTAGGATATTATCACGCCTTTCAAGAATCACCAACCCTTCCAATACTCGCCCTCCGATTGGCCAATCCCCCAGCCCGTGCTTCGCCGACCAAAGCAGTAGAGCAGCATCAATCGCCAACATCTCGACCTCATCGCCGAGTCCACCACCGCCACGCCTCCCAACACACAACATCACCCAACCCGCAAACCCTTTCACAATGCAGCCGACTCTCGCCCAGAAGGTGCGCATCGCCCTTTCTCTCAATGCCCGCCGCAACCCCAGGAACAAGCCGCTAACGCACCGCATCGCAGGCCATGTACGGTCTCAAATCCGAAGGCCACCACGGCGTGCAGCAGTGGCGCGCCCGCCAGCCCTACCAGTCTTTCAAGAGCCAGTACGGTCCTAGGTGAGTTTCTCTGCAGCAGCAGGGAGGAGAGGAGTGCAGGGAGAAGAGATGCGCGGGAAAGGAAAGAAGGACAGAAAAGCGAGGGAAAGAGAAGAGAAGGACAAGGAGAACAGCAAGGCATTGAGCAGAACAAGAGCGCCAAAGAGAACCAATCCAGCTGACCACCGCTGCGCAAAAACAGCTACTCCATCCCCAAAGCCAAGCTCGGCCAGTACACCCTCGGCTCCCTCACCAGAATGTAAGGCCCAACCAACAACCCAACTCCCATCGGTGCAACCCACCCAGCCCAAAATTGCCAACATCTAACGCGCAAACAACAGGGGCCCCATCGGCGCCGCCTTCGGCGTGTCGGCCGGCATTTTCGCCGTCTTCTTCTTCGACGGCATCCCGCGCGTGCAGGCCGACATCCTGCAGAAGATCCCCTTCGTCGGCGACTTCTACCACCACGAGATCGCGCCCGAGGACAACCCTTTCTAAGCGCTCGTACCATACCTGGGAGGATTTTTTCATTTGTTGAGATGTGGAAGAGAGGTGGAATGGGGATTTGATATGGAGGGAACGTGGAGCGGGTGTGAAATAGATGTGGTTTCTTTTCCCTCGGGGGAAGAGGGAGGAGGCCATAATGCTTTGTGTACGTTTAGAAGCGCTGGATAGGTGTGTCTGAAAAAGAGACGAATTTTTGTACATACAGTACGCCGAGGTTGTGTCATTCAAGAAGCCAGACATGTGGCGAGGTCAAACTTGAAGAGTGAGCATGCTTGATGCGCGTGATGAAAACAAGGGTATGAGAAGACTACCACAGAATACGGCGAGAGGACGACAGCTACAAGATCAACGACAGCGGTGATGGTGAATTTGGCAAAGCTGATCAAACACACCGGTTTTCTTGCCATACACTCGATATCAACTGCTGCGTTATCAAATAGCACCGTAGAAACAACCAGGCGTGGCACCACCTGTATCATTACACCCCATGGAAAAACACCTCCATCGAAGACAAACCGCAATGCCCAGGGTATCACATGCTGAACACTTCTTCTCTGCAAACAAACACAAACTCGAAAGAACCTCAACTCCCCAAACAAAAAAAGCAAACGAGCCAAACCAGGCTTCCTCCTCAAACCCATGCGATTCCGTTGAAGTATTTGCGCCCGTACCATGCCATCGTAATTCATGCTCTGCCAGCTTACCAGAGTACCCGATGCGTGCTACACATGGATCCTCGCGAAGCTGTTTACGTAGGGATCGACGTTAGCAATGTCATCTTCGCGCCCGGCGCCGGCGGCGGTTGGGTACTTCTCTGCCGCGGTACGACCATGTTTCTTCTTCTTCTTGTTCCTTGCGCTGCCACCACTGCCACTGCCATTATTCGCGGGCCCGTTGACTGCCGGCTCTTCGTTCTCCTTTGCTTCATCCTTTGCTTCAATGGAAGCAGAGTGCGTAGGCTTGCCCGAAGCGTGAACCGGGGTGTACTCCCAGCACATGAACTGCCAGTTGAGCTCCTTGCGCCAGCAGAGCCCGTATCCGAGGCCGACGGGTCCGGTGTCGTTTCTAGTGACTTCTGCCGTCAAGCCACCGGTCCTGGGCATCCGGTGTTTGAAGATGACTCGTCCGACACGAGAGTGGACGAGCGCCATCGAGCACATGACGCATGGCTCGTGGGTGAGGAAGACTTCCAGTTTGAGGCAGAGGTATCCGTCCGGCTTGAGGTTATCACGCTTGAAGTAAGATTGCTCGAGCTCGTTGATGGGGAGATCCAGGAAGAAAGCATCGCGAGAAGCCTCATCGCGGGCAAGGCCGGCGGCAGCGAGCGCCTTTTCACCTTTGTTCACGGAGCGAACATTGGGCTGGGAGGCAACGCGAAGGCGCTTACGGCCAACCATGCCGATGGCGCGCATGACGGCGTGACACATGGGGTTGCCCTTGCACGGATGATCGTCGATAGCCTCGTCAGCAACCTTGTCCGCGTTGGGCATTGGCTTGAAGCGAGCATCGCCGGCAGCAGCAATGACCTGAGTCTTGTCGTTAACGCGTTCCACGATCACGCAGCCGGTGGCAGACTGGGAGTGGCCTTGGGCGTAAGTCTCCTCGCCAGCCTTCTCAGCCAAGTCGAGGGCATCTGGGACGCTAAGGTTGCCGATGAGCGGATGCTTGAGGTCACTCTCTGCCTTGGCGATGGTGCCTGGGTGGGCGCCGAAAGGGTTGGTCTTGCGGTAGAAGGTCGGCCAGTACTTCTTGGTCCATTCCTCGGCCTGCTCTGGTTTGGTGGGAGGCTGACGGGGGACGGTGTTCTTCTTGATTTCAAGCGGGTAGGCCCAAGAGTCGGCGCTGGAGCAGAACGGGGTGTACTGAACAAGAAGATCGTAGAGGTCCGGAAGGGAGATGAGGTGCGCAGGGCAGACCAGCAAGTACAGAGTGAAAGCCTTCTTGTCGGCGCCCTTCTTCTTGGCTGCGTTGGTCCACTCCCAGCTGTTAGTCTCGGGATTCTGGAACACAGTCTGCGGAGTGGCGTCGCCCCAGGTGCGTTGAATGCCGTGCACTTCCTTGACGAGGTCACGCTGACCAACGACATGCTCGGGCATGTAGCGTGGACGAGCGAAACGACGAAGGTGCTGGAGGTCGATGGCATCTTGGCCGGGGATGTTGTCTTTGATTACTCTGTGAGAGTTGTTAGCGGCGTACAACGAGACGACTCGACAAGATGACAGGCAGGTGGACGCACTTGAGGATACTCTCGGCGTGCTTGCTAGGCAGCTCGATACTCCAGATGTCGATTGTTTCGTTAGCGAGGCGGCATTCTTCTTTCGTTTTCACATGGACCATCTGGCGACGCGGTGCATCATCGACGGAGCTATTTGCCTTGGAAGACTTAGCTCTGGCCATGGTCGCTGGTGATTCGGGGTCGGGCAGTGAGTCGGATGTGGCGTCGAGAGTGGCATGGGGTGGAGTGTTGCGAGGAGGGAGAAGAAACGCAGCCGGGAGGTTGATGAAAGCTGCGGCATCGTGAAAGAGCGCCCTGAGGGCGGCCATAGCAATGGCAAACATGGCAGGCGCGTTTGTCGACTCGCTCCTTCCTCACTTGCTGCTGTGAATGCAGGTAGTCGTTTGCCAGACGTTTTGTTCTTTTACGCTCTGCACAAGAAGCGCGCTAGTTACTTTTGTGCGGGGCTAAGCGGCGGACAAATGACGGGTACCTGCATTAGCGGATTGACAGCCAGCGTCTCTGGAGCAGGTCAAGCTCAAGAGAGCAATCACGTCCAAACGCGAGATCTCCCCGCAATTATCGTTGCTCTCTGTGTTTGGGCCTGCTGCGGTAAGTGATCACGACAAGCAGGATGGGTCTGGAGATGCTGCCGGATGAGTTGCTGCTCTCACTCAACGCACTCAAAGAACAATGGCCCTGCAGAGAGCCTCAAATACGACAGCTTGATGCTGTGCTCTCGGTAAGCTGACTCGAAACGATCCAAGAGTTCACATACTAACAACAGCAGCCTCGTGTACCCAATCCCTCCACATTAGTCGCATACGGCGCGCATGCCACCGGAAAGAGCGACATCATCCGATCATATCTCGAGACCTTCCGCCGACGGCACGTTGTAGTGCACTGCAAAGAATGCGTAACGGGGAGACACTTGCTTGAGCGGACGGCGGCGGCAGTCCACCAAAGCTTGCAGGAAGATGCTGTCGATGGAGAGGTCGAAACATACACAGGACGATGTGAAAACATCAGTGCGCTGGTCTCGCATCTGGAGCGTATGCTGAAGCACCAAGACAACTTTGTCCTTATCTTCGATGGCATCGACCGGCAGCGAGAAGCTCCGCCCACCCTTCTTCCAGCGCTGGCACGCTTGGGCGAGTTCGTAGGTGGCATCTGGACGATAGTAGATATGAACGAAGAGCTCACACTCTCTACAGATCCCAAAACTGACGACCGTCTTCATCGTTCGACACGCACCACCTCGTTTCCTCCACCACCCTGGCGTCCCTCACATACACTTCCCTTCATACACTCGAAATCAAAGCATCCGAATATTATCCCGCGAACCGCTCGACATCTTCGAAGACGCCTTTCCAGAAGATATGGACTACGACGACGAAACCCACACCGAAGACAAAGACTGGCTCTGGCCGCGCTTCTGCGCCGCAGTATGGGATTCCCTCGCGCAAAGCTGCGCGCGCGACCTCTCCAGTTTCCGCGACATCTGCCACAAATTGTGGCGCCCATTCGTAGCCCCCATCCACAAAGGCGACTTCGGCACACGCGATTTCAGCCGCCTGCTCGTCGCCCAGCGCAAACTCTTCCAAGACGAGTCCGTCCTCTCCGACTCGATAATCTCCACCTCCACCACCCAAACCGCCGCCATCAAATCCAAATCCCACGACCTCCCCTATTACGGCAAATACATCCTCCTCGCCGCCTACCTCGCCTCCTCCAACCCCGCCCGCCTCGACCAGATCTACTTCATGAAATCCACCGACCGCAAGCGCAGGAAGAAAGGCGGCGGCACCGCGCGCTCCGGCGGAGGCAAACCGAGTCAAAACCGCAAACTGCCGCGCCACCTTCTCGCTCCCTCTCCCTTCCCCCTCGACCGCTTGTTGTCGATTTTGTACGCCATTTTGCCACACGACTTCCGCAGCACGATCGACGTGTACGCGCAGATCGCCACGCTGGCGAGTCTGAGGTTGCTGGTAAGGGCGGGTGGAATTGGCGCGGGTGATCCCCTGGAGGCCGGCGGGAAGTGGAAGGTCGGGCCGGCGGTTAGTTGGGAGTATGTGCAGAATTTGGCGAGGACGGTGGAGTTTGGGCTGTTGGATTATATTGCTGAGTGAGAGAGGGCATGGTGGATTTGCTTGCATATCAATCTAATGTAATGTTATGCCGTGTACGATATACCTTTTCGTTCCTTGGTTTCTTCACTGGTTCAGTCAGAACACTTGATCGGTATGCTTGCTGAAGACTCAATGGAGGAGTAAGGCCCTTTCGACTGTTTTCCATTATCATGATATGTCAAAATTATATCCGGGGCTGGGTTTCAAATAGGTGTTCTAGCTTAAGAAATGGAGATGAAAAGATATCCCGTCCGCAAAACCGTTTGTCGGTTTTAGTATCGTCCAAGTGAGGATATGATGCCAACGCAATACCAACGCAACACCAATGCAAAATAACTCCACAAACGCCTGGCCCCCCGAAGATGAAAGCAACAACAAGACCCCAACCCCGAAAGACAGTACTCGCAAGTACACGCATTCCAAAGAAAGTTGTGTCAGGTCAATCCAGAGCAGTGCCTCCCAGCAGAAGGAAAATCGCAAGTTTAGGAAAAATCGATTCCAAACTTCGTCTCGCGAAACTCCCTCACCTCATTGCTCATAGCCAGCCCGCCCGCCCTCTCCCCCAAGGCCTTGACCTTCAACCCCTTCAGGCTCCTCACGCGCGACAGCGCGACGTAGACCTGTCCGAAGGCGAACCCTTCGCTCAGATTCACCACCGCTCTGTCCAGCGTCATGCCCTGCGCTTTGTGGATGGTCAGGGCCCAGCCAGCCATGAGCGGGATTTGCGTGCGCATGAGCAGGGAGTAAGGTTGCTCGAAGCCGCGCTCGGACATGCTACAGTCGGGCCAGATGATGACGTTGTCCGGGTGGTTGTTGAATTTCACGACGGGGACGGGCGGCTCGCCGTTCTGAGCCATGAATTCCAGAATGCGCGTCTGGCTCAAGGTGATCATCTGGGTGGCCTGGTGGCTTCCGAAAGTTTCTGCGTGAATCTGCGCGCGCGGCAGGTCTCGTTTGTTGAAGGGATGGAAGTCGACTATCACGCCTTGAGAGCCGTTTACGAGCCCGTGGTCGACGTTTAGGTTGTTAAGCAGGATGACCGGCATGCCTACTTTGAGGCGGACTGTGCTGTCGTAGCGGTGGTCTTGGAGAGAGCCGAGGGTGCCGTTTCCTAGTCTGAATCCAAGATAATATAACTCCGGGTGATTGAGCTGGTTGTGCTGGAAGTCATCTTTGCAGTCGTAAATTATTTCCCTACCAGGAAGCCTTGCATAATGCTTCTTGTTCTGAGCTTCGCGTTGCCAGTAGTGAGTGACCAACTGAACGGCGTTTGCGACCTGGCACGGATGGTCCAGGAGGAGTCGCTTTTCGGCTCTGGTGAAAGGGAGCCCGTGCCACTCTTTGTCGAGGATCCTCAAGAACTCCCTGTCGGTCTCCTGTCGATGAGAATGCTCGAGCAAGATGTGCTCGAACGACAGTAGATCCCAGCTCGGTGCTTTGAAAGCCCACTGGTCGCGCTCATGGACGATTCCGTGGACTTTACACTCGAAATCTCCGTTTTTGTGATTCGAAGCAGTGCTGGAAAGGCTTGACAGGAGGAAGCTGACAGAAGTCCCCGACCACAATGACTTGTACGCCGCCGAAAGGCAAATAGTTATCGTGGGCTTTCTTCATCAGTCGATTAAGCCGTTCAAACAGCTCGTTAGGCACCATCGGGATTTCGTCAATGATCAGAGCCTTCGTACTCTGAAGTCTTTCCCGCACTCTAGGCTTCATGTTTTCGTAGAAGTCGATGCCTCTGTTTAGTTCAAACCCAAGTGCAGCGTAACTGTGTATCGTTGATCCGTGGACATTCAGAGCGGCAGTTCCGCTTGGGGCGACGACACGAGCAACAATACCTTGGTCGTGGAGATTGCCCTTCATGGCATTGATGAGAGTTGACTTTCCCGTGCCTGCCTGCCCAATAATGCAAAGGTTCCGACGTTTCTCAACGGCTTGTTCGATAGCCTTCTTCTGGTCGTCGTCGAGCTCTTCGTCCGCGATCTCGCGGTTATGACCATAAGCTGGGATACTGATTGGCGGGTTGAATGGTTCCGATTCAGAGCCTTCTACTTTGATACGCTTTGCAGCCCCCGAGGAGCGTGTGGGACTACCGAAGTCTGCAGGTGAGTCACTTCTTAGTCCTCCTCCAATCCTGGCCCGAATTGCATTTTGCTTTCGCTTTCTCTCGAGCCTGCTGAGAAGTTCAGTGTGTCGTGTGACAATAGATTGTCCTGTAGCGATGGGCTGCTCTGAAACGAATAGACCATCATCGCTATCGCTGAGATCAATCGACTGGCTCTGTCCAGTACGCTGGAAACTTTGAGATTCACTCGGTTCGGGTGAGAGGTAGGGAGTGTTCCTCACTCGGGAGGGTCCGGGAGTGGCGCGACTCAATTCTCGCTGACTATTAGCATACGGTAGCTTCCTCTTGAGGGAAGCTGAAAGGTCCAACTTAGTGGGTAGACTGAATCGAACAATAATTCTTTGGCTTGGGGTTTGCAGTTGCCAAGTATTCGATTTCGCTCATTGGTATTGAGATCAGATCCTAGTTGAAGATGATATGTTCTGAGATGTTGGATCGTCAAGTCAGTAAGTGCTTTCGGAGGAAACCATGATGATTTTTCGGCTCACTTGGTACTGGTCCCAGTGTTGCTAAATGCCCAATGCATGTTCCACGTAAGTGAATCCGTCATATATTGTATTGATCAATTTGCCCGAGAGGTGTTTGTGGTTCTCAGAAGGTCGTGTGTATGCAGTAAGAGTGGGGAATGGTAGTGAATGTGTAGAAGGTAGAAGTGAAGGTGTAGTGTCGTGGTGTAGGAGTGTTTGGGGGAAGTGAGTTGAACGGAGGTAATGCTTTTATCGTTCTGAACCGGTGAGCATCTTCACATGGACTCGTAATAGCGATACCATCCGATCTGAAGTAAGATCAACAGGCACGTGAAGCCGGCGATACTGTCCGAGAATGACTGTCGACCTGAGCCAGGAGACTACATTGCCTACCGTGGAGCAAATGGCGAAAGAATCTCATTTGGAGGATACTTAACACCAACCAATGCACTCGCTGAGAGGAGACCAGAGGGCACGTAGTCCCATAGTATCTGCTAGGCCTCGAGAAGACGAGCCCAGTATCGATACGAAGACTTAAGCATGGCCTTCGGTGATGGGGTGAGGTTGGATTGGTAGCATGCACGTGAACTCCAGTGGCTACATTCGAAGT
Source organism: Cladosporium sp. IMV 00045 (assembly GCA_001931905.2). Lineage (NCBI taxonomy): Eukaryota > Fungi > Ascomycota > Dothideomycetes > Cladosporiales > Cladosporiaceae > Cladosporium > Cladosporium sp. IMV 00045. The sequence continues at coordinate 30,741 of MSJI02000524.1, read as the reverse complement.
CAAGGAGTACCTCGCTTATTGCACAAAATGCCTCAAAGGTATGCTCCGACTTCATGACTGCTGCAAGAACATGGTTTAGATCGTGGTGTGGTGTTGGAGAAGGTCTTGAGGATTTCTCCAATTGGCCCCCGTCCCACGCAGCCAAAGGCCTGCCAAGCCAGTCAGTTGCTCAGCCACCTCGTCCCGGATGCAAGACTGGTCTTGTGGTCTTCCTGATCAGGTACCTAAAGGAACTTATAACCATCTTCATCTGAATTATTTCCGTGAGAGAGCTGTTTGTCTTTCGTTCTCCATACACGGCCAAGCGAACTCGGCAGAGCAGCAGTCTTTCGCGCGCCAGGATCGCGCAAACACCGTCATCATCGCCAACACGGCAGGCCTCGCATTCTTCCATCAAACTCACATTTGCCTCCATGATTCAATAACACCCACTTGCAAGTTATTGTCCACAACAAGCCTGACTGGACCAGGCATCTATCGTACAGCTAGACGGATTCGATAACCCGCATTTCAATTGCTTGTCAATACCAAGCTTCAAACGCGCCTCTTGGCTTGGCCATAGCCGGAGTGCTTAGCAAACATGCCTACCCTCTCGGTGGTCAACTTCAACATCGTCTGCGCGACTGCAGGCGGATTCGTGACGCTTTTCGGACTGGTCTCGTATCTGTTCAAAGAGAAATTCTATCTTTCCGAGGCCCTTATCTCCGCAGCCTTCGGTGTCATTTTTGGTCCCCATGCTGCGAATTTCATCAGACCGCTGGATTATGCCAATGGCGACCCGGTCGATCTCGAGACGATCACGTTGTACTTCACTCGGCTAGTGCTGGGAGTACAGCTGGTTCTTGCTGGCGTGCAGCTACCCAGCAGATACCTCCGAATGGAATGGAGAAGTCTTGCCGTTCTACTGGGTCCGGGCATGTGTATCATGTGGATGGTGACTTCACTCTTGATTTGGGCTATGGTTCCAAACATCCCCTTCCTCTTTGCTCTGGCTGTTGGATCATGTGTCACTCCAACCGATCCCATTCTGTCAAACAGCATCGTGAAGGGAAAATTCGCGGACAAGAACATCCCACCCAGCCTACAGAAGATCATCATTGCCGAATCTGGAGCCAATGATGGCTTGGGCTATCCGTTTTTGTTCTTGGCGTTGTATCTCATCAAATTCACAGAAGATCAGGGCTTAGGGTCAGGAGGCGGCGGGGCAAGTAAAGCAATTGGCCTTTGGTTTGGGGAGACATGGGGCTATGTCATCATCTTGTCAGTGGTCTATGGAGCAGTCGTAGGATGGTTTGCAAAAGAGCTTCTACACTGGGCTGAAGACAGGCATTATGTTGATCGAGAATCGTTTCTCGTTTTTGCGATCACACTTGCAGTAAGTCCTCCGCGTATTCCGGTGGAAGTTGACGCTGACAATCGTATAGCTATTCATCGTCGGTACTGTCGGCATGATAGGATCGGACGACGTGCTGGCATGCTTCATCGCCGGCAACGTCTTCACTTGGGATGACTGGTTTCGGCTTGAAACCATGGACGACAGCCTTCAGCCCACTATTGACATGTTGCTCAACGTCGGTGTTTTCATGTGGTTCGGCGCAGTTTGTCCGTGGCACATGTTCGTCGCCAACAGCGTCATACCGATTTACAGGCTCATTCCCCTTGGCATCCTGGTGCTGCTACTTCGGAGACTGCCGATGATTCTAGCATTCCAGAAAGGCATCCACCAAGTCGAGGACATCCGCCGTGCCATGTTTTTGGGATTCTTCGGGCCTATTGGTGTGTCTGCGGTCTTTTATCTCTACATCTCCAAAGAGTTCCTTCGAAAAATCGTGGTCGACACTCATGAAAGGGAGGACGCGGCTCGCTTGTCCGAGATGCTGGACGTTGTTGTTTGGTTTTTGGTCTTCTGCTCGATCGTGGTGCACGGTCTATCCATCCCGGTGGGTAAGTTGGGCTTTCACCTGCCGCGCACGATCTCTACGGCGCTGTCTTCCGAACGGCTCTCCTTTGCACAAAGTTCAGCACGCGATGACGAAGAGTCACACAATTTGAGCACCGCAAGCACCCTCGACCGAGTCTTCCGAAGACGTAGGCCAGGCGACAATAGCGGACAGATCACGACACCAAACAGCAGGCTTCAAAGTGGAACCGCGACCCCAGCGAACACCAGCGCAGGAAACGCTAACAGATCCGGTCTTCCCAATGCAAACACAGAAGGCTCTCTGTCGTCGAAAACAGATCAGCCCTCTTCTGAAGCCCAGAATGGCGACTTGCATCCTCAGATCTCGATTCCACTGAACCCGCGCAGTGCCCGCCGTGCCATTAAAGATGATGCGCCGCAAGATGGGACGCCTATTGCTACGGGCCCAACAAGGCCGCCGGAGAGAAGCATTCGCTTTGGTGATGAGTAGATGGAAGGTTCCTCATCTGGTGGGATGTAGGAGGAGTCTACGTTGAATTTGCGATGAGTTGGCAGCTGGTGTAGTAACAAGGGTGATGTGCTGGGATGGTACAAGCTTGCAGCGACGTTCAGGGAGCTCCGAGGTAAGGAGGTAGAGTTGATGGTAAATAGAATGACTACACATAGCAATTAGAAGGAGATTGAAGAAGCGTGGCACATAGCCTATTCGTCCATGTGTCAAGGCTGTGTCTTTTTTTTTTTTTTTAAAAAAAAAAAAAAACAGATTTCCTAGGTAGATGTCCTTTTCGAAGCGAGATCGCAACAGAAGTCGTGAATAATGAGATATGAATGCTATTCAACCCGCCAATGGCTCATCTGGTAGTATAAGGCGTTGATGTGAAGGAGGACTGAGCTGAATTTGAATTTAGCGAAATATTCATTAAGATTTGATTGAGGAAGGGCGAAAAGGTCGAATTGTGAGTAATGTTGATTGAGACCTCAACAAAAAAAGAGAAACAAAACTCCGAGCTCTGAATTTTTGCCACCGATGCAAATGACATTGCCTTGAATGTGGACATAGAGGGACTATGAAAGCAAGCGTTTCGTATTTCGTGTTTCAGATAATGCGAGAGACGATGAGCCATAAAGAGTCGCAGACGATCAACCCTCGCTGCCTTGGCGGTAAAGACCAATTGCGCAAACGCTTCTAACCGCATCGGAGTCAGGGCCAAAAGTGAGAGATTTCCAAGGTGACGTATAAAACTCCACCACCACCACCACCCAGACTCTACTCTCGAAGAAGCACAGCAGTAACCCGCCAATACCCCATTACACTCCCCGAACCAACGATACTTTCTACCAAAATACTCAACACAACTTCCCAAAACCAAAACAACCAGTCCTCCAGCGTCATGGCTGTCCGCGCAGCTTTCGAAAACTCCAACGAGTGAGTCCTTCAGCGCTGCCCCGCGCCTCCCACCGAGGTCTTCCATTCTTTACAGAGAATCGCTTTGCTAATCGCATTTGCGCACAACCCAGGGTCGGCGTCTTCTCGACTCTCACCAACTCCTACGCCCTCGTCGCCGTCGGCGCCTCAGAGAACTTCTACAGGTAGGTTTAATGAAAGAGCTGGCCAAAAGCGCGCACTCCACCAAGTGCCAGCGCATACAGCTGCACTTACTCCAACAAACCCTCAGACTAACCACCACCACCCTTCCAGCGTCTTCGAAGCCGAACTCCAAGACGTCATCCCCATCTGCCACACCACCATCGCCGGAACCCGCATCGTCGGCCGCCTCACAGCCGGCAACCGCAAAGGCCTGCTCGTGCCCACCTCCACCACCGACCAAGAACTGCAGCACCTGCGCAACAGCATCCCGGACGGGGTGAAAATCCAAAGAATTGAAGAGCGCCTCTCCGCCCTCGGCAACGTCATCTGCGCCAACGACCACGTCGCCCTCGTCCACCCGGACCTCGAGCGGGAGTCGGAAGAGATCATCGCTGACGTGCTGGGCGTCGAGGTCTTCCGCCAGACGATCGCGGACAACGTGCTGACGGGCAGCTACATGAGCCTGTCCAACCAGGGCGGCATCGTGCACCCCAAGACGAGCATTCAGGACCAGGACGAGCTGTCCTCCCTGCTGCAGGTGCCGCTCGTCGCCGGCAGTGTGAACCGCGGCAGCCCTGTCGTTGGCGCTGGTATGGTTGTTAACGACTGGATGGCTGTGACCGGTCTGGACACCACCGCTACGGAGCTGAGCGTTATGGAGTCTGTGTTCAAGCTCGGCGAGGGAATGGCGCCCGGCTCGATCAACACTACCAACAAGGAGGCTATGGTCGAGTCTTTCTACTAGATCCGTGCCCTTGCAGAGGCAAAGGAAAACGTCAAAGGCCCATTCCGCACAACCACGCGCGAATCTGGCCTTTTATTTTCTGGATCCTTCTTCCTCGGCTGCTCGAAAACTCAACCTCGTCTCTTTTCATGGATTTTTTACTCATTTTGTTTTTTTTGTTCTCTGTGCCTAATTGCCCAGCATGAAGCGCGGCGTTTTTCGGCTTGGTCACGACAGGAGAAATTCAGGTGAAGGAGCGCAGCGTTGAGAGGAAAGAGCAAGAGGTTTTCTTCGAATGGAAATGCCTGCGCTGCGTGTCTCTCTTCGGGGAGTTAGCTGGCGGCAAGTGGATGGCAAGAATGAATCTCGCATGAGACCGGGCTGGACATATGTAGCACGCCTTGGTGCAGCTTCTTCAGGAGCGCATATGCAGCTCACTTTGCCGCCTGAGAGGAAAGAGAGAATTTTCTTCATTAATGGGCTTTTCTCGAATTAATGTACTTACGAGGACGAAATGGAATTGGAAGATAGACCGCGGAAGACAAAAGTTGGAAAAAAAAAAGAAAAAAAAAAGAAAAAAAGATAAACTCATCGTTCCATGTTTCTGCTTGTCTGAATATGATAAGCTACGCTCAAGATCCGTCAATCCGATATCCCACCCCCAAAACTCCGCCATCCTGGTCTTGCCGGCAACCAAATTATGTCGTCGTTCTGTGCGTGCGCCCATAAGAAAGAAGGTAAACCCCCAAGAAAAGATCACTCAACCCTGCTTGCGCCGTTGCCCGCCAACCAAAGATCCCCCCAAGCCTCAGGAAGCCAACAATTCCTTGATCCACATAGCAGGGGAAAAATCAAAGAATGAACATAGAAAGCAACGAAAAGACATCACCCTGACACCAAGTCATCAGAGTAAGAAGCGGTCGTGATGAACCTACTCAGCCCTTTCCTCATCGCCACCAGCAGCAGCATTAGCAGCAGCAGAGGGTTTTGCATCCCCACCATCGACGGACGCCACGCCCGCTTTCTGCGCGGCCTTCTTCCACTGCTCGCACTCGGCCCAGGCGCGCTGGCACTCGTTCTTGAGCTTGTCGCAGCTGGAGCTGAGCTCGGCGATGGCCTGCTCGGTGAGCAGCTTCTCCAGCGTCCACTTCTCGATGTTCTGCGTTTCGTTTTCTTTGAGCTGCGTGATGAATTGCACCGCGCGCGCGAGGATGCTGCCTTTGTTCTTCTCGCAGCCGGGGACGATTTTGGCGAGTTCGTTGATGCCTTCGTTGATCGTTTCGCGGCGGCGGCGCTCGACTGTGAGAGGTTTGGGGGTTAGTTTGATGGTTTGGCTTGGAGGGTGTTTTCATGGGAAGGGAGGTCACCTTCTTTGTGGTTGTCTCGGCGGACTTTGTGCCATTCGTCGGAACCTACTGAGGGCTTACTGCCGCCGGGAGTAGCTTGTGCGCCGGTCGGTGAAGAGGCATCGCCGTTCTGGATGCCGCTACCTTCTACATCACCAAAGCTGCCGGTTCGCTGGGCTGGTGTTTGGTCGACAGGTGTCCCCGAGACGCGATCGGCTGCTCCCTCTGTAGGCTGGTGCATGAATGTGTTTTCCGTAGGCTGTGGGACGGTCATAGTATGGTACTGAGCTAGAGCCGCGGTGGCTGTGTCACTGGCGCTTGGCACGATGCCCTGAGTGTGCGAATGTGATCGCTGGTGGTTTGGGGTTTGCTGTTCGGGTTGCTGGGGTTGCGGAGGTTGCTCGTCGGTGATCACGGAGTCTGTGTGTGGATGACCGAGGACGGTGGAAAAGTCGATGTGGTTGTCGTCATCTTCGTGATGGTGCAGGTACTGCTGCTCAAACTCGGTGGTGTCCTGGCTCATCCCAGGCGCAGCACGCATGTCCGGCATGTCCTGCGAGTCTCTTTTGCGTTTTTGTGGTGAGGCAACAGACATGGTGGCCTCTTGTTGGTCCCAGCCTGTGATGTGCGTTGTGGTATGTCGATCTCCAGCAAGTCTGATAAGGTGTGGTAGCTGGATAGAAGAGCTTATCGAATGGCGTAGACAAATCTAGAGGAAGTCAATTAGTATGATGAGTCGATCTCATGAGAAAGTACAAGTGCATTCATGCAAGCAAGCAGGTCACGAGCAACCCTGCGTTCAAGGACGATTGCTGCTCGAGGCGCGCGTGACCAAGACCGCAAGGCCTGCGCAAAGGGAAACCGCCAAAGCGCTCCACAGCAGCAGATGGCGCATACACTGTCGCAGGTCTCGTGCAGATAGTGTGTAAATGCTGGTAACCTCGAGCAAGCCGCGACCTCGACCTCGACTACGCGCGGTGTACGCGACTCTATGCGACAACAGCCTTGTCTTTGCGCATCATCATGTACGCGCGACGAAGGAGTCCTTGCCAACATGCCTCGTCGTGCGCATTCGTCGCAAGCATGCGCCGGGTCGAGGGCGTTTGGTGCTATGGATCATATATATGAAGGGGCATGTTGCGTACCTGAGGTTGAATCGACGAAGTAACAGCAGCGCGTCACCTGATGTCCTTTGGCTGGCCGGTCACGTTGTAGTCAAGTGACCTTGAGGGCAGAACAGAGCTCGAGCGGGCTGGCTGGGGCCCGGGTTGGATCGGATAAGAGCGATATGTAGCCGAGCTTGACGGGAGACGACGACTTGGGAGGATCGAAGACTGGTCGCAAACGACGGGAAAGAAGGCGCGGGAAGATGGGACGGCGACCGGCTTTTTTACAACAGGCATCCAAGTGTCGTTGCCACCTTATCAAGAGAGAAGAGGGCGAGACGACGACTGCTGGGCCACGGGCAGGAGAAGAGGTCACGAGATGGCATTGATCACATGTCCGTCGGCCGCTTCCCGCTGCTAAGCCGCTTTGAGTGCGCGGCCAATCAGCTTCCAAGCACGTGCGTGTCCTGCACCTCGACCATGTCGGACCAGAGTGAAGAGGGTGTGCCGCCATGTCTTTGCTTCATGCTGCTGACTGCGAGTCGCGGTACTGCAGTGCCATCACGCGCGGCTATTGGTATCGCTGTACCATGTTGTGTGGCATGGCGAGGATGGGCGGAGCGGTGAGGGAGAGTGAGATTGTCAGGCCTTCAATCCTCCAGCGAAACCGTAAGCCCACGCGTAGGAGGTATTCATTGGAGTAGGTATCGGAGGACTTAAGGAATCGAGCTGGTGAAAGCCGCAATCAAAAGTAAGGCTTTGACTGTCGGCTCTCATGTCTTGAACTGTGTCGAAGCAACAGTAGGATCGGCCCTTTCGTCAACCTGGCTGACGACCAAATAGTAAGATGACGGCTACCAGAACTGTCATGATGGACACATCGAGTGCCAAATCTCACTCAGGGCATCGAGGCGAAAGAAACACACGGGCGCACTTCTGCGAAATGCCAAATCACATTTGTCTGTGTCTTTGGATGATCATACTGCAATTCCTTGTCTATTGTTCTATCGATCTATACGTATCGCTTCCTACAGCTTTCCCTTCCTAACTTACATGCTCGCCCTTGTCACCAAGTTTGCCCACCATCTCATCACGATCAATCGTCTCGTTCTGCGACTCCTCCATAACCTGCTTCTGCGCCTTGCGAACGGGACGAATCTCAAACAAACGATCCATCTTATCAAGCGGCACAGACTTTGTCTCCGGAATGAAGAACCAGACAAACGCAAAGCCGCAAATGGTCACGGCGCCGAAGAGGTAGAAAATGCCAAACTCGTTCATGCCGTAGATCATGTTGGGCGTGATGCGCGCGATAATGAACGTCCACAGCCAGTTCGCCATCGAAGCGAACAGCTGGCCCACGTTGCGCGTGCGCTGGTTGAAGAACTCGGCGTTAATCACCCATGGTGTGCCGTTCCAGGAGTTGACGTAGATAGCCGTCCAGAGGTAGACGATGAAGACTGTGGCGATGCCGGATGGGCCGAGGGAGGTTGTTGATGGCGTGTCTGATTGCACTCGAGCCGTGACCAGAGCGCCGATGATGAACATGGTTATGGAACCGCCGACGGCGCCCCAGAGCAGCAGCTGGCGACGGCCCCATTTGTCGATCAGGATCGTTAGCCAGAAGATCGTTACGACGGTTTTGACGACGCCGAAGAGTCCGGTCGTCAGGTAGATTGTATCTTGGCTGGTGATGCCGACGGATCTGAAGATGTCAGGAGAGTAGTAGTTCTACATCGAATGTCAGCTTGGCGATGGAGCATTTTGGAAAATAGCGGAAGAGCACTCACGATAGCATTGACACCAGCAAAGTTCTGCAAGATGAAAAGCGAGTGGCCCAAGAACAGTCGCCAGCGCGTCTTGCTGTCCTCGAAAGCCTCTTTGATAGGCTGAAGGAATCCTCTGGGGAGGTCGTGGATCTGTTGCTCCATCATGGTGATCTCTTCGACGATGTATGTGTCGTCGGGGTTCAAGTTTCGGATCCAGCAGAGATTTGCAATCGCTTGTTCGACGCGACCCTTCGTAAACAGCCATCGAGGCGTCTCTTTCAGAAACAGACTTCCGATAAGAAGAATGCCAGCCGGGACCAATTGAATGGCAAACGGAATCAGCCATTGGTTTCGGCTCTCAGGCAATGTGTTGATCATGCCATAGTTGATCCAAAAGCCGACCATGCCGCCGATTTGCCAACCGAGCTCATATGTTCCGACAAGTCGACCACGAATGGCTGGAGGAGCAATTTCTGCTAGATAGATGGGTACCTGAGGATTGACGTTAGACGACATATCGGGCATATTGTTGAAGGTTTTTTCCAGAACTCACCACCATGGTGCATCCTCCAACACCAAGACCACAGATAACTCTTCCAGCGTAAAGAGGTCCCAGCTCCCCATTGATAGATGCAAACGTGAGCGCAGCACCCAGAATGAATATGCTAGCGGTGATCCAGAGACTTTTTACTCTTCCAAGGTAGTGGCATGTCGCGTACGCCATTGGCGAACCGAAGAAGGCACCGGCCTGAAACAGAGAGACGACGTTGGCCTTGATTAAGGTCGATTGTGACTCGCTCATGTCGTTGAAACCGAATTCGTTCCCGAAAGAGTCCAGAGCCACGGTCGTTCCAATGAACGATGTTGTGTATCCGATCATGCATGATGCAAACGAAGCCACCGTGGCGGACAGGTATACACGCCAATTGTAGACCTGAGGCGGCGTGGGCCTGTCTTCAATTTTCGATAGAATTCCCATCCTGGCAAATCTGCAAAATCAAACAAACAAGGAAACCAGGAAGAAGATGCTTGTCAAGTCCATGCAACTCAAGCGTAAAAAAGGTAAGCTTGTGGCTGCGGGAAGGGGGGCCTTGGGGTCAAGTAAGCATGAATAAGAAAACACACAAGGTCTGTAATTGCTAGGCGCAAGACCCCACGGGCAATGGCATGCGGGTTCTCCGGAAAATGATGGCTGCAACCTCCACGTCCCGGGTGGTCCACCGTTGCGTTGGTTGAGGACTTACCTGAGGTAGGTGGTAGGGCGTTGACTCGATTCCACAGAAAGACACGAACGGTGATACTTGGCGTGGTAAAGGCTTATCCACGTCAAGCGAAGGGAAGAAGAGACTTGTGAGGTCCTGGGGGGTATGGGATGGCAGAGGACATGAAGGAAGAATTCTTAGGCACTCAATGGCAGCATCTTGCCAGAAGGAGAGACTGCCGCCGTCGCCGTTGAGGGTGAATCATTTTCAGTGCGTAGGGAAAGAGTTTAGCCTGGGTCTCGGTGATGGATCACGGCGTGTGCACGGTACGTTGAGGGTCTCCAGATTCTGAAGACATACATCACCGCGCCTTTGGTTCCCATTAGGGCAGTGTTCGTGTGAGTCTTTTACAGATCGGTACTCTCGGCTGAGCAAATTCGCGAACCGTCATCGCTGTGATTCTTTTTGGACTACTTCGACGTGCAGAATGACGTCGCGCACATGCCTTCAGGTTTGTCGAAGTGTACAGAAAAAAGCGTTGTCGGCTCGATCGGCCTCGTAAGCTCAAGAGGATCAGATCAAGCTTCTGGGCGGCTGTTCGGCTCGTGCCTGCCGCCCGGCGCATGCTTGCTCCAAACGCAGAAGCTCGGCTCGAGAAAAAGTTCCAGCGCGGGCTGGCTTTGGACTTTGAGACGAGTGTGTAGTTGCGCATTATCCAACACTTTGCTTTAAAGTGCATACTCGACGCGAAAATGGCACCTTATAGTAAAAAAGACGACGATTTCGTCTTGACTCTCTCTGACGACGAGAACATTCCTGACGAGGAGGACTACCCCGAAGAAATCGAAGAAGAAGCGCCGGCCGCAAAAACCAAGAAAGGAAAGAACAAAAAATCAAAGGCCAACGCACAGCCGGACAGCAACGCTCAAAAGCGCAAAAGATCTGGCGAAGGCGACGATGAGGACGATGGCGTCGCATCTGATTTTGATTTCGAGATTGAGGACCCCGGCGCTGAGGGCATGAGAGAGTTTGATGCATGGGGACTGGGCGCCGGTGCACAACAACACCAAAGTGCTGCCGCCACGAGCAAGCATGGTGGTCCTCTCGTTGATGTCGATGCGATTGTTGCGAGAAGGCAGGGAAAGAGGAGAAAGGTAGACGAGCCCGAGCAACAAGAAGGACCGAGTGACAGCGAGGAAGAGGAAGAACTGCAAGAAGATGACGACGAAGATCACGAGATGCTTGCGGGTGATGGTTTTGGAATGGGCGCTACTGGTGAGGACGAGGAAGATGAGGACAATGAAGATGGCGAGAGCGAGGAGGAAGGCTCTGGTGAGGGTGAAGATGATGAGGAAGAGGAAGAGGAAGAGGAAGATGTTGCGGCACCAGTGGCGCATCCGGATGATCAAGGCTCGGATGACGACCAAGAGGAGAGGGAAGATCCAGCTGAGGTTGCGAAGCGAAATGCTTTCTTCGCGCCTGAATCCAACATGGAGGGCGAGAAGGGTCCTACATCGAAAACGGACGCTGCATTCCACTCAATGGCACTCTCAAGACCAATCTTGAAGGGTCTCTCATCGATCGGCTTCGGCAGTCCGACACCCATTCAAGCGAAGACCATTCCTGTTGCATTGCTCGGAAAAGATGTTGTTGGAGGTGCACAAACTGGTTCCGGTAAAACGGGCGCCTTCTTGATTCCCATTCTGGAGCGTCTGCTGTACCGCCCCAAGAAGGTCGCAACTACGCGTGTCGCTATTCTTATGCCTACTCGTGAACTGGCGCTGCAGTGTTTCAACGTGGCGAAGAAGCTCGCCGCTTTCACAGACATCACCTTTGGACAAGCAATTGGTGGTCTCAACTCGCGCGAGCAAGAGAAGGAACTTAAGAAGCGCCCTGACATTGTCATTGCCACTCCTGGTCGTTTCATCGACTTCATGCGCAACTCCTCTGCCTTCGCCGTGGACACGATCGAAATCATGGTTCTCGACGAAGCCGATCGTATGCTCGAAGAGGGTTTCTCCGACGAGCTGAACGAGATTCTCAGCACCCTACCGAAGTCCCGCCAGACAATGCTGTTCTCCGCCACGATGACCAGCAAGGTCGACGACCTCATCCGCGTCGGCCTCCAACGCCCCGTCCGCCTCATGGTCGACAGCCAAAAGTCCACCGTCGAAGGTCTCGTGCAAGAATTCGTTCGCCTGCGCCCTGGCCGCGAACAAAAGCGTCTCGGCTACCTGCTCAACCTGTGCGAAAACGTCCACACCACGCGCTGCATCATCTTCTTCCGACAGAAAAAAGAAGCCCACCGCGTGCGCATCATCTTCGCCCTGTGCGGCCTCAAAGCCGCCGAACTCCACGGTTCCATGTCGCAAGAGCAGCGTATCCAGGCCATCGAATCTTTCCGCGCTGGCACGGCCAGCTTCCTGCTCGCCACCGACGTCGCCTCCCGTGGTCTCGACATCAAGGGCGTCGACTCCGTCATCAACTACGAAGCCCCGCAGTCCCACGAAATCTACCTCCACCGTGTCGGCCGTACCGCCCGTGCCGGCCGCACCGGTCGCTCGTGCACTCTGGCCGCCGAACCAGATCGCAAAGTCGTGAAGGCCGCCGTCAAGGCTGCTCGTGCGCAAGGCGCTATCATCCGCCAACGCACGATCGAGGCCAAAGACGCGGACGCGTGTTTCGCGCGCGTGGAGGCTCTGGCCGACGAAGTCGAGGCCGTCATGCGCGAGGAGAAAGAGGAGAAGGCGCTGCAAGCCACCGAGCGCGATATCACCCGCAGCGAGAATATTGTCAAGCACCAGGATGAGATTGCCTCGAGGCCGAAGAAGACTTGGTTCCAGTCCGGTCAGGACAAGGAGAATGCGCGCGACCGTGGAAGGATGGCGCTTAATGGGCCGGAGGCTAGTAAGACGAAGAAGGATGGGCAGAAGAAGGGCAAGTTGAGTAATAAGGAGAAGAAGAGGTTGCAGGATAGGGATGATAGGCGGGATGGTAATGAGTGGAGGAAGAGCAAGAGTGATGCGAGGGCTGTTGTTGGTAAGGGTCCCCGTAAGGGTGGGAAGAAGTAGATGTGTGTGTATGATAGAACCGATTTCTGTTTCTTTCTTGGGCGAGCTGTGTCTTTTTCCTATCAAGGCCATCACAGAACCTCATATCGAATCCATTGGCCGAATTTCCTGTCAATCACCTCGATTATGCAAAAGCAAGTACATTGCGCAACATGGCCGTCAACTTCGTACTATCTTACAGCGTGCAGACCAATATCCCTTCTACTCAAGCCCAACCAACCACCCATCCCCCTCCCTCTCCCCCTTCGCATTAACACCACCCCAAATCATAACCGTCTTCCCATCCTTCAGCACATCACAACCAAAACGCGCCCTCGGACCAGGATGGACCTTGCCCGCCTGGCCGTCTCCTAACTTCTCCAGCGCTGGTGGCTGCACGTCCACCTCTGCCCAAGCATTGGTTCCAGTATCGACTTTGAACGCAGAACGAATGCTGTCTTTGAGCGCGGCGGGCTTGAGAGTCTCAGACCACGACGCTTTGCGCCCGGGAGTTGTAGAGGGGAGTTGCAGCGTCCAGAGGTCGGGGTATTGCGTTGGTTCGGAGGGTTTAGAATCGGCTTGGATTTGCTCTCCGGTGCTGGTGGATTCTGAGGGCGCAGCGACGTGAATCGATTCGATTGCTTTTGAGGGTGGCGACTGGCCGAAGAATTGGAGAAGGTAGTGCCGGCCGTGGCCAGTCGTTACGGGGAGGAGACCGCCGGCTATGCGGGGCGCTGGGGAGGGCGTCAGGGGGTTCGTGGGGAATGATTGAGTGGTCCATGCTGATGCTTTTGCGATTTTGGCGGCTGAAGAGACGGGCAAAGCATGAATGTGGCCATTGAGTCCGTTGGTTTCGGGGGTAAGTGCCAGGAGCCAAAGGATGCCGTTTGCGAATGAGGTGTTTGTGTTGGCTTGAGGGGCATCGGGAAGGCGCGTCCACGATTTTTTTGGGTAAGAGAAATGCCAGGTATCTTTCAGGGGCTCGCCAGATGTATTAAAGCCGCCATAAAGAACGAGATCGTTGTCGCATTCGAAGAGCTTTCCCTCACTGCGTGGCTCAGGCACGTCATGCTCGCCTATCTTTGGACCGATGAATTCCCACGATGACTTGGCCGTGTTGAATAACCAAATGCGACCTTGTTCGTCAATCGCTTCGCCATTTTCGTCAGCGCCGCCGAAGACAGCTACGCAGACGTTGAAGGCACAGGCTGCATGGCGAGTTCGTGGAGTGGGAATCCCGTCCGAGTCATCGTCTCGAACGCCCGAGGCTTCGCCTCTTGTTGCGCCGGCTGGAAGCGCAGGGAGAAGGGAGTACTGTGGCTCGCCCTCTTTCTCTGCATCGTCTGGAGAGAGTAGTGAGATAGCATGGATATCTGTCGTCGCGAGTTCGCTTTCGCCGAGCTGGCCACCGAATATATAAGCTTTGTTGCCGACGATGGTCAAGCTGTGGTTGGATCTGGCAAGGGATATCCTTCTCAAGGTCAGTGTCTGCGAGCACAATGTCTCATGCTCGGGGTCACACACCTCGTATGATCATCAGGAGCTGTAGCAATCTGTCTGAATGTCCCTTTCAGAGGCATGGTGGGTTGGGAAACCATGTAGGCGGCGACACCAGCTTGAACGCCGGTGGAGACGACTTCTTCAGCCGCCCAGGCTCCAGCAGCGATTTCAGCCATGGCGGGCACTCAGATTATATGTACTCAATGCCTCCTCGAGAAAAGACTTGGGTAATAATTGTTGGCGACGAAGCAAGGGACAGAGCACGTGAGCAGAGTAAGTGTGGTCTCAATGGACTGGCGTTTGACTAGGGTGAATTGTGATGTGAAGAATGTATGAGGATTGTGTGGTCGTGTACACTTTTTACCCTGAAGGCTATTGTGAAAGGAGTACGACGTCCAGTGCCAACATCCTCTCCTGTCGTCCCTCAATCGAATGATGTAATCACTCGACGTCGTTAATCTGCTTTAGGCTCGAGCTGCTCTTCTCCATATGGAGAGCGCCTGTGCCCGTTCGGTCCGGCGATGATCAGGCTGTTGGCTGCGCTCACCTCTCCGCGTCCCCCGACCGAGCACAACACCCGCTATCACCTACGTCGATTGTACTTTCACTTACATCCACCCCACCACAATACCTATCCAACACCATATTCCTCTCGCACCCTCACCACCATCGCCAACACAGACATCGTGACGCGCCTCGACTTGCGCATATTGATACCCAGGTGCACAACGCTATTCGCTACCACAGCCGACCGCACGCTTCAACGAGCATGCGCGCCAACCTTCCGTCGCAAGCACCACACCTTCGCTTAACGAACTCTTGAATCACTGCTGGAACGAGCAACACAAATCTCCTATTCCATCACTCCACACCTTCTATTATTCCAGCAATCCATGGCCGCCCCTCCGGCCTCGCGCGCAGCGCCGGCCGCAGCGCAACCTCGCCGTCGCGATCCACCAAAACCCTCCGCAACAAAGCGCAGTGCTCCTCCCGTCGATGCACCTTCAGATCAAACCACCAAAAAGCGCAAGCTAGTCGAACCCTATGTTCGCGATAGCCAGTACATCTTGCGCAAGCACAAGAACAAACAGCCCTCACTTGTCATCCACCTCCACCCAACTCACTTTCGATTTGACAACCAAGATGGCAGCTTTGCTTACGACTCGCCTATGCGCTTTTTCTTGCAACACATGCGGCACCAGACAGTCCCTCATGAGATTCTGGGTGAAATGCTTGCCAATAAGGTCCAATTCTACGACGGCTGTTTGATCGTTGAAGTTCACAACCACCGGGGTACCGAAGGAAAGAAGCAGGGACCACGGGACAAGAGCGCCGACAAGGACAAATTCTCTATGCATGGCTACAACCAGCACATCACGCCTTCTCCTTATGCCCCATTCCCTAGTAAGATTCAGGCGGCGGCTGAGGCGCAGATCGACGAAAAGGCCGACGACCCAACGCCTGAAAATCCCACCGGAAAGGAGAAGCAGGGTCCGCGCATCACTACTGTCGTTTTGCATCCAACTGAGCAAACCAGACATGAAGAA
This sequence comes from Cladosporium sp. IMV 00045, assembly GCA_001931905.2. Classification (NCBI taxonomy): domain Eukaryota; kingdom Fungi; phylum Ascomycota; class Dothideomycetes; order Cladosporiales; family Cladosporiaceae; genus Cladosporium; species Cladosporium sp. IMV 00045. Next base: position 14,988 of record MSJI02000524.1, on the reverse strand, counting down.
CTAAAAATCCTCGCAAACACTCCAATGTTGGAATTCATCACCAGCAAGAAGAAGGCTGGCGACTCTACCGACCCCGAATCTCAAGATGGAGTGGCAGCGTCTTCAACTACTGGTGGCTCTGGGAATCGCTCAGACAAAATGGCTCTGGATCAAGAAGCTCTGTATTCTATTCAAGCCGAGATGCTCGTTGCGACACAGCCACCTCTGTGCCTTGAACCTGCGCGGGATGCCGACGAAGCACAAGCGATCATGGATCTTCTCGCACATCCGCTGCACTCAGGCAAACCGCCCTCGCCAAGGGAACGTAAGAGAACTACAGCTGAGATGGCGGCCGACGACGCCCAGGCTGCAGAGGCTGAGCGTAGAATGCTCATCATGGATGAGCGTATCAAGCCCTCTGCACGTACAGCTGCTGGTGCTGCAACAAGTGACAATCAGTCAGCGGCAGCCTCGCTTGGATTCTCTCGCTTCAAGACGATCGGGATGGTCCGCGAGAACCACGAGAAGGCTGAGCGCGAAAAGAAGGAAGAAGAGAACCGCCAGGCTGCGGAGAAGAGACAGTACGAGGAACAGGCTGCTCAGCAACAAAAGCTTCTGCAAGCGCAAAAGCAACGCGAGATGATGATTCAGCAACAGCAGCTCAAGCAGAGGCAGATGGCTGCCCAGCAGCAAGAGACCCTGATGCGCCAACAGCAGATGCAGCAACAGCAGCAGGCCAATATGATGCAGAACCATGGCCACCCTGGCCAAAACAACATGATCCAAAATCAGCAGCAAGGCAATTTCCAAAATCCTCAAGTTGCTGGCGTGCAAGGCAGCCCTGTTCCTCGACAGCAATCGCAGACTCCTATGATGCAGTCCAGCCCGATGGTCCAACAAGGTGGCTTTCCCATGGCACAACAAGCTTCAAATACCGGAGCTGGCAGTCCACCACGGCCAGCATCTGCCCAAATGCAGCATCCTGGAGTTGCTATGGCGAGAAACGCCAGTCAACAAGCATCAGGAAGCCGCAACCATACCCCTCAGATGGCCAATACACCGTCCATGGCGCAAGCGATGCCTGGTAGACAAATGTCACAGACCCCACGCATGCAGCCAGGCAGTCCGGCTGTTAGCATGGCTCAAAACACGCCCAACGGTCTTATGATGCAGGGCAACGGCCAAATGAACCCCAACCTGACGCCGGAGCAAATGGCGATGCTACAAGCACAGAGAGCTCTCAACTCTGGTCAAGGCATGCCCCAAGGCCAAGGTCAAGGTCAAGGTAGCAATGGGGCCAACCTGACTCCACAAGACATCCAATACTCCCAGCAAATGAGTACATTCCACAAGATGAGGCAAGCAATTAACAACAACTATGTACAAGCGCAGCAGATGGGAGACCACGGGCGTGCCCACCAGGAGAAGCAACGTATGCTGCTACTAAATACGCAAGTGAAACAGTTCCAAGCCACGCGTCAGCAGCAGATGGCCGGTAATGCCGGCAGCCCTGGCGTAGGCGTCCAGCAGGCGACTCCCCAAATGGGTCACGCACATCCCGGCCAACAACAGCAAGGTCAACAACACGGTAACATGCAAGACACCAGTAACATGTCTGTCCAGCAGCAGCAAGCGATGGCGCAACAGCAATTCGCCCAGCAGCAACGACAAGCTCATCAGCAGTTGCAAGCGATCGCTCAACGCCACGGAGGCACCATTCCCCAGCAAGTCATCAACGACCTGCCGCCTCACCTTAGGCAGCTCCTCCATCAACAACAGATGAAGCAACAACAAGCCCGTGCCCAAGCTCAGGCTCGTATGCAGCAGGGTCAACAGCAACAGCAGCAACAAGGCAACGGCAATGGCGCGGGCAGCGAGCAGTACGTGCAGCAGCTGCACCGCATGCAAAATCAACTGGGGATGCAAATGGGCCAGCCTCAACAACATCAGGGCGGCAACATGGGAATGCCCATGAACATGAACAACATGCAGCAATTCGCCGGCCAGCAACAGCAGCAAGGGCAGGGTCAAGGTGATCCGTTGCAGGCACAATTCGCTGCGATGGCGAACGCATTGCAACGCGGTGGGCAAGGGATGCAGTAGAACTCTCCGCTTGCTCAGCCGGACCATGGAGACGTCCCCGTCACCTCAGAAGCTTGTTCCGAGACATGGCATGAGGAATTCATAGCCTGTGGTAGTCAACAGGCGGCTGTCAATTTGTCTTCTCCGCTATTGAACAATCATGTGAACGCCCAACAGGACGCAATCATCGATGGAAACACCCCGAGAGCGCCGGTGGCTCAGATGCGCACACCAGCCAGTATTTACACGACCGCACACTTTACACCGCGAAGTGTTCCCGGTTCCACTTACAGATGAGGCGCTCAAACAAGGAATCTATGGATTCACACCAGATAACGACATGACTGGCTGAACACTCATGTCGAGTGGTGTTTCGAGAAGGGATGACGAAGAAAGCACACCAAGGTGAATGGCGTTCTTAGTATATGGTGGACAAATTTCGAGGAGCTGATGACCTGTTTGTACCATACGGATTTTTTGATCAAGGCGGAGAATGCAGGCAAAGTTATCGGGAGGTCGAGGAGCCCCAGCTGTTTGAGAAGAGGCTTTGAACTCTTGACACTTGAAATTTCTTTCGTACGAAACGATTTGATGAGGTTGGAGTCATGGGTGTAGCACTTCTATTACTTGTGCAAATGCCTGTATGCAGCTTGGTGGGAGATAAAAGATATTTGGAGGTGAGGTCGACGATTGGAAGTCGTAAATAATACCCCAACAAAATTGATGTTTTCGAATGTACGGTATCGTTGTCACCTTATCAGTTATCAATGTATTGAATCAGATGGCCTTACTCGCTTAAGCCAGCTGCATTAACATACAAGTGCCAGACGACCGACGATGATGCGCGTGACGTTGAAGATCCCCCAAACTTGCCTTTCCCTGCTCGGCTATCGCCAATGAAGGACAACACGTGCCGTGACCCGCCTCTCACCAGACCCACCTCATGTCCTCCTCTCTCTCCGAGCCATTCCTTCACCCATCATTCCACCACGCCTTGTCTAGATCCACCAACGCCGCTCGTTGCCGCTGGCGAGATTTCTTGTTTGTACATAGTAGCATGCAAAATGCCTGTGTCTTGATTGGCCCTACTCGCGTCCTCTCTTCGCCAGTCTACGGTGCATTTCTAGCATACCAAGAGCATTAGTTTGCTTCATTTCCCCAGCATTATTGTTTGCTATTTGACAGGCGTCTGGCCATCTTGCCTTCGTATCCTTTGCTTGTCGCCAATAGACGTTCCGCGTACGAAGTATCTAGGGGGAGAAGTCGCGTGCACAAGAGCATTTGTGAACATTTGTGGAAGCCTGTTCTGCTTCTCAATCCGATGCTCCGTGGCGAAACTCGCCATTCCATTCGCTATGAAACTCCAGCTCTTATCCACATGCGCCTTCGCGGCAACAGCATCCGCGAGCTGGACCAAAGTACGTTCAAGGCACCAGTAGACTTCAACAATGAAGTCAGCAATGGGAACATACAGCTAATGCCACAATCAAGAACATCAACTACCGCTCCCCTTCAGAACATCACCCTGGCTTGGGTATAGCTCTCCATAAGGTCAACAAACGCAACACGCCAGACAAGCAATTCAAGCCATCAGACCTCAATTTCACCCACGGCGTGGCTTCCGGCGATCCATACTCCGACTCAGTAATCCTCTGGACTCGCATCTCGCCACAATACGACTCCGTCGACGACCCCGGCCAAGTCTCCGGCAGCGTGCCCCTCTACTCCCACGGCCCCGCGCAAACAATCTCCACAGCACCAATCTGCGTCAGCTACGCCGTCTCACTCACCGAAGACTTCTCCAACCCCGTCTCCAGCGGCCGAGCCTACACGTCCAGCGACGTCGACTACACGGTGAAAGTGGAAGCCACGGGCCTGCAGCCTTTCACGCGCTACTACTACCAATTCAGCGTCTGCGACAGCGACAACAAAAGCCCGCTCGGCAGGACCAAGACGGCGCCGGCGGTCGATGATGATGTCAGTCAGGTGAATTTGGCGGTGTACAGTTGTGCGAATTACCCGTTTGGGTTCTTCAATGCGTATGGCAATTCGGCGAGGAAGGAGAGTGTGGATTATGTGGTGCATTTGGGGGATTATATTTATGAGTGGTGAGTTTTTTTTGAGCCTTGAATGCTAGGGTTTGGCATTGGGCCATGTTTGATGGTTCGTTTGGCTGACTTTGAGGTAGTGAGTTTGTATCCCAATCTTCCAGGCTGAGTTCCCGACTTGTTGCGTAGGGCTTGTTACGGATCGCGGAGCATCGTGGCATCCTATGCTCTATTGCCTCGACCAAATGTCTGAGAGAAGGGTTTCTTGAAAAGCAGCTTCGATGATTCCAAGGGACTGCATTAAATTGGATTTCAACTGACAGTTCTGTAGACCAAGGCAACGGCGATTACGGTAATGGTGCAGGGATTGGTCGCGTGCCCAAGCCAGAACGTGTCATTCACTCGCTTTATGATTTCCGAGAGCGTCATGCTACTTATCGTAGCGACCTTGATCTTCTGCTATCTCACGCAGCGTACCCCTGGATCCCGACATGGGACGATCATGAGGTGATTTTCCCGCCCGTCGTAAGACTGGGAAGCCAAGACTGACGTTCATTCCAGGTTGCCGACAACACGTACCGTGATGGCGCGGCTGACCTCAACAACAACGAAGCATCTTTCATTAATGATGGCGGCGTTGCAATTGAGCAGGTAAAGATGAATGCCGTGCGTGCTTATTTTGAGTGAGTGACCCTGAATGCGATCGAAATCCCCCTTCCTCCTGACCATTACCAATCCAGGTGGATGCCCATCCGTCAGGTCGAGATGGACGATAACCTCCGTATCTGGAGATCATTTAGTATAGGTTCCTTGTTTGATCTGATGATGCTCGACACTCGGCAGTACGATCGCTCTATCACCGATCTCTACTGGAACACAGACTACATCCACTCCATTTCAGACGACGCAGGCCGCACGATGATGGGCTCCCGACAAGAAAACTGGTTCTACAACCAGCTTTCCGCCTCCTCTTCTCGCGGAGCAGCCTGGCGCATCATCGGCTCACAGACAGTCTTCGCACGCGTCAACCAGTCCGCCATCTACGGCAACATGAACCCCTACAACTTCGACCAATGGGACGGCTACCAAGCCAACCGCAACCGCACCCTCCAACACCTGCACCAGAACAACATCAGCAACAACGTCGTCATCTCGGGCGACAGCCACGCCAACTGGGTCTCCGACCTAGTCGTCGACTACGGCGATGAGTCCTCTTTCATCGGCGTCGAATTCGCCGGCACGGCAGTAACCTCCCCCACGCCCGCCGGCGAAAACAACATCCCCGATGCCAACCGCGAATCGGACTGGTTCAACACCCACAACGCCGAGTTGCAATGGAACGAGATGTTCTACCGGGGCTACTTCGAACTGCAGATCGAGCGGGACGAGCTGCGCGCGCTTTTCTTCGGCTTGCCCACCATCCTCGACCGCAACCCGTACGAAGTGCCCCTGGCGAATTTCACCGTGCGCAAGGACGAGAATAAGCTCGCGCGCCCTGTGGCGGGTGGCGTGGCCGAGTCGGGAAGTCTGAAGGGCGGCAAAGTCGCGCTGGAGTATTTGACCAATGATACCGTGACGGGGGAGTGGTTCGTCAGTCAGCCTCGCGTTGAGGTGAGTGTCAGTAATAGCAGCCTTTTTTGTAACAGCACGGGGTCTTGTTGAGGGGAGGATGAGGGAAGAGAAGGGACGTGGAGAAACACAAGGGAAAGAGACGGTTGAATCTTGGCTGGCCAAGGAAAGAGAAGGAAAAAAGAAAAAGCAACACCGTTGGATCTTCGCCGCTCCCCTTCCCAATTCCTACCTTACCCATTCGCATAAGAAGAGTGTATAGCACAAGACTAACGTACAACTCTTCTTTTCTACCCAAAGAAACGCCACACTCCCATCCCCCGGGTCTTCTACGCAGTTTTCGCCGTCGCCGTCGGAATCGTGGGCTTGACGGTCGCTCTTGTTGCGTTTGTTGGTGATGGAGGTGGGAGGAAGAGGAGGGTTTGGAAGAGGAATGTTTATGAGGGGTTGGAGTGATTTTCTCGGTTTTGTTTGGACGTGGGAAAGGGAAGAAGAAAGGATGAATGGGCGATGGTGAATATATGGATGGAAGGGTTTACGATATGATTTATCTTCGCCTTTGGAGGGTGAAGGGAGGATTTTTGGTGATGAATTTAGATGACTTGTTAGATGGGCGGGAATGTTAATGATTGTACATGAAATTGTTGGCTTTGATGGGATTGTGTTGTTTCGTGAGTGGATTTGTTCTCTTGGACTTGCAAGAAGTCGCTACATGATGTGTCAGAACAGGCTCATGTAACCTCAAGTACGGTGGCAGAATTGTCAGGACATGTAATATCTCTTTGGCCGTATTAGCGAACAGTCTTTGGATTGTGTTGCAGTTGATCAACATGGCCCTGTCGATCTGTTCCAGCGACGGCTTTAGTTGTCTCGAAATGCAGGTCGAGAAGACAATGACCAACGAGAAGAAGCTCAAGAGAATCACAAGGATTGGTGATGGTATCTTCAAGATATATTCAATGCACAAACATTTTCGCATCGCCAAGCAAACCTGATAAGCAACAAATCCAACGAAAACCCACCAGACCTTCTAAGACGCTGTGCAGTATCAATAAACTCCAATCAAACCCCAGCACAAGGCATACCTGCATCCAGCAAAGCAAAAGCAGGTCCGCGATATCATCATCCCACACCCACGCCATCGGAGAAAACCCACCATAAGTGGCCCTGGACTATACTTCAAAGTCCGAGGATCTAGACCTCAGCCGGCACATCAGCCTTGTTGCTTCGCTGGCTTGGGCGACGTTTTATGGCTGGACGCTGCACACATTTGGGAGCAATGCTGAGCTGAGCTGAGAGTTACGTAGGTCCGGCAATTGGGAAAACGCCACGCCACGCGGGCTGGCTGGAAATGGACAGGTGGCTTGGGAGAATTGATTTTTGAGATTTCTCCATTGGTATGCATTCATTGGTATGCACATTCATTGGTATGGCAGGATGTGGCGCGCGAGGTGGTGCAGGAGAGGGACGTATGCAGCGTGGGGGTTGTGGTGTTGATTTGAATGGTCGAGCTTTGGGATGGGGATTTTTCCCTCGTTCAAGGCTGATCCTCATGTTTTTGTGCCTATAATACGATGATGATTGCGTGTCGCATTCCGTGGGAAGCCATGCTTTACAAATCAAACAGACTGCTGACTGCCGAGACTTTGACAACCACTCTACTTACGAATGTTGGATTCACAGCTGAAGTGCCCCCTCGACAACGCCATTGGCTGGACTGCCTCCGACTTCATATCAGCTGCGGTTCCGGGGTAGGCAGAGCCAGGACAGGGAAGGAGTTCAGCCCGAGTTTACGGCGACAGTTTGACAAGGGTCTGGTGGGCAAGTCGATAGATTGAATTTAATATACGATTCTATTGAGATTGCTTGCATCTCGTGACCGGTTCGCTCGGCTAGGGATTTTTAGTTGGGCCACCGGGGGCGCTGGCGCTTTGTCCTCTCGTTCGAGGTTCGATAGTGCGTTCCCGCCGGCGATCTTTTTCATGGGGCGTGGGTTGGATGACTCGGGGACGCAGTGCTGTTTGTCTGAGCTGTGCGTTTTGCGAGGGGGACAAGGGGTTGTGGCTGGTGATCTTGTCGTGTCTTCGACTGTTTTTTTTTGTATACGATTCAATTTGGCATTGGGACTTTTTGAGAATGGTGAGGGCAGTTATGGTTTGATCTTGGCATGCAAGATCGGTGATTGCAGACTGGCTTGTCTGTCTTGTCTCTTGCAAGGGTGGGGGTCTCTTTTGTCATATAGTATTGGCAATCCTATTCAGGTCGTACGAAAGATGATGTATTGCTGGTATCAGGGTGGTAAAGGGAAGTGCCTGCATACGAGAGTTTCGGGGGCATATTCCTGCGCTTTCCCTTGTAGTGCTAGTCTGTGGCGCAGATGATTGAGAGTGGAAGGAGTCGTATATGCTCAAGAAGGGGAGTAGTAGTGATTAACAAATACTCGCTAGCCATGGGAGGCCGTGCTGACTGCTCCCACTCTCTTCTGCCTCTCTCGGCCTCCGAGAGCGTGGGCTGAGCCAACAGCCCAGCAGAGCACAGCACAGCGCTCAGCCCGCTCATCGTGCGTCGTCTCTCTCCAACCCAACCCTACTCGATCCTTCGTACCGCAACGCTGTATACCCATATTATCATTTTCTCCCTCTACCTTACCCTTGTCCATCCTGACCTAAGCTTTTGCGCTTCAACATCGAAATAATATTCGCCGTCCAATTGCAGCCCGCCATCGCCTCTCTCATTCGACGCGTCCGCACGGCTTTCCCAAGGGCACACCGCCCTACTGCTGTAGCGTGGGCTCCGGTGCTGCGAGCACAAGCCATCAGCCTCTCACTTCACCTGCTACTCCGCCCTTGGCGCCCTGTCCCTCACTCGCTACCGCTGCTGCTTGCTGCGCATCTGCCTCCTCCATACTACTCCCACTGCTACTCCCAGCACAGCAAGGAATCACCACACCACCACCGCCACCTCGGGAGCTTGTTCTGTGACATCGTCCGCTCGCCTCACCTACCACACAACACACTCCATTCTCGCTCGCTCGCTGTCTCCGCCTCTGCTGCTGCTCCCACTGCTGCTGCACGTCTGCCTGACCGTGCCTGACGCTCCTCTGAGAGCCGCTCGCACCGTGTCCGATCTCACCTGCAGCCTGCACCCAAGCCAACACCTCCTCGCGCCTGCTGAAACCTACATCTCCCTCTCCTTCTCGCCTCTTCTTCTTCTGCTTCCTCCCCTCGGCAAGGAATGCTCCTCTCTGGATGTCATCCATGAACTCCCGCTTCCGCAAACTAGTTGGCTCGACTCGCAGATCGAGCAACGACAAGTCCGTCCCGCAGCAGCAAGCCTCCAAGACTCCCTCAACCTCCACCCTCACTCCCTCTGCGCCCACCACCTCCGCCTCCAACGGCACCTCTTCCGCCGCCACCAGTCTCGCCTCCAACAACTCCTCCTCCCAACAGCCTTCCGGCACCGCTCCTGCTGCCTCTGCTTCCACCACTTCGCTAAACAACATGAACCCTCAGCAGCCGCTCGGTCGGCCGCCGTCCTACCAGTACGCCAATCAAGGCAACAACCTCGGCGCTCACAACCCTAACCAAGGCAGGCCCACTAGCCCAATGCCACCGCCGCCCATCAACACCGGCGGTGGACATGCTTATGCTCCCCAGCACCAGCAACACATGTACAGCCAGCAGCAGGCTCCTGCCCCGCCTGGCTACCCAATGCAGCAGCAGCAGCAAGCATACGGCTATGGCGCTCCGCAACCTGGCAATGCGCTGTACGGAAGAAGCCTGGCGGAGGTCGAGGGTAACAATCGCAGCAAGGCGCAGCTGATCGTCGGTATTGATTTTGTAGGTTGCGCATGATTCGAAATTCTATCTAAGCGTCTGCTAATTCGCTTTCCACAGGGTACCACTTTCTCTGGTGTCGCTTTCGCTTTCGCTACCAACACCGAGGCCAAAGAGGATATCATTGTCGAATGGCCTGGCGCGGGAACTCAGACGAAGCAAAAGGTACAGTTCTTTCCCTTTCTCACATCTCTCGATCTTCGCTCACATTTATTGTGTACAGATTCCCACCGTTCTTTACTACGATCAGCACCAGCAGGTTGTTGGCTGGGGTCCTGACATTGCGGATGCGCTCGCGCCCACCGGCTACCCCAAGCCAGGCGTTCAAAAGGTGGAATGGTTCAAGTTGCAGCTGATGCTTTCCGGAAACACCTACATCGACCCGATCAACCTTCCCCCGCTTCCTCCAGGAAAGTCTGAAATCGACGTTGCAGCAGACTACCTCTTCAAGCTGCGACAGGCTATGCGCAATCAACTGCAGAAGAGCTTGGGTGAAGTGTTCAACAGAGAAGAGCGTAACATTCGATACTTCCTCACAGTACCTGCCATCTGGAACGATGCAGGCAAAGCTGCGACGAGAGCTGCTGCGATCCAGGCCGGTTTCCTCCGCGATGAGAACGATAACCGTCTCACCCTCATCACTGAACCCGAAGCTGCCGCCATGTTCTGCGCGAAGACTGGTCTGCTGAACTTGAAGGTGCACGATGCGATCCTCATTGTCGACTGTGGTGGTGGTACCGTCGATTTGATCGCCTACGAAGTGGAGGAGGAGTCGCCTTTCACGGTCGCAGAGTGCACGGCTGGTTCTGGTGATTCTTGCGGTTCTACAGCGCTGAACCGTAACTTCTCCAACATCCTCCGCGCAAAGATTCGCAAGATGAAGCTTCCCGATGGCTCGAAGGTCGCTGGCAAGGTTTACGCCAAATGTATCATGGACTTCGAGAACAGGATAAAGGCCGACTTCAGGAATAACGGTCAGAAGTGGGCTGTGGATGTGGGCATCGAAGCTGAATTCCCTGAGGCTGGTATCGAGGAAGGTTACATGACCTTCACCAACGAGGAGATCTTGCAGTGTTTCGAGCCTGTCGTCAACAGGATTCTGGAGCTTGTTAGGAACCAAATCATCGCCATTCAGGCGCAGAACAGACTTCTTCAGGTGGGTCGATGCAAATACTTGAATGCCCGACGAGCGATCATACTGACTTCGTTTGCAGAACGTACTGGTTGTCGGTGGTTTCGGCGCGTCAGAATACCTCTTCCAACAGATCAAGCTGCACGTCCCGCCTCAATTCCAGAACAAAGTCGTCCGTCCCATGGACTCCGTCGCCGCCATCGTCAAGGGTGCTGTCACTGCTGGTATTACCGAGCGTGTCATCACTTCGCGTGTTGCACGTCGTCACTACCTCATGGCAACCCTGCAACCCTTCAAAGAAGGCCACCACCCCGAACAGTACCGAGTGCCCTCTCTCGATGGCAAAGACAGATGCAAATACACTCGCCAAATCTTCGTGCAAAAGGGCCAGAGAGTCAAGATTGGCGAGCCTGTCAAGGTCTCGTTCTTCAGACAGGTGGCGCCTGGTGCAACGCTCATGTACGAAGACGTCCTCTACGCTTGCGATGAGGACGTCTGCCCTGAGTACACCAAGGATCCTCGTAAGTCAACTTGCAATTTTCCAGAAGCAGTCGTCACTCAAGCTAACCCTCACCCCACAGGCATCAAGGAAATCGTCACTCTCACTTCAGACCTCAGCCGCAAGAACTTGGAGAAGGATTTCGAGCGCATGGACACGCCCCAGGGCACGTTCTACCGCGTCTACTTCGACATTTACCTCACACTTGATGGCTCAGAGTTCAACGCCGAGCTCGTCTGCCAGGGCGAGGTCATGGGTCGCTGCTCTGCGAGGTTCAGGTAAAAATATCAAAAAAAGCAGAGAAAAGAAACAAATGAACAACGCCTTGCACGACAATATTCCTTCCTGGAGCACCAGTGCGTCTCGGTGAGCTCACATGGTTCAGAGACGACACCTTCTTATTCATTCCTGGAGAGGCCCCGAGTACTACATCACGTACAACCTGACCCCTCTTTCTTTCCCTAATTTTCCTTGGATAGAGTCGGAGGAGCTCACCCACTCCCAAGAACTAATGAAGAAGGAGGAGACCACGAAAAAGCCGAGGGAGGCGAAAAAGAAATATCACGAAACGAAAAGCGCTTACGCTTACGCCCATGTCTAGCGCTGTGGCTGCATGTTGCAACTTCTTAATTTTCTTCCAGAGCGCGCGGGCGCTTAACCGCAAAGAGAGGTGAACATGAAAAAGGCTCAAGGGAGGTTAATCGAAGAAAGGAGAGAGAGGAAGTGCACAATGAAGGGATGAAAAAAGAGACTCTTTCTCGCTGCGCTTTTGCTTGTCTGATATGCTTTTTGCTTTTGCTTTTGCTTTGCTTACTGCTTTCTTGTTTTTTCTGGTTTTTGCTGTGTTTTTACATCTTCCACATACCCAATACCTACTTCTTTTTATTTATTGACGCTTTTTTTGCTTCTACTCTCTCTCTCTCTCTCTCTCTCTCTCTCTCTCTCTCTCTTTCCGCTCTTGCTCTCCACTTTCCCTCTCTTTCCCTCTCTTGATTTGAACTTGCATTTGCTCCAACTACCTTGCTCGCTTGCGCCTTGCGTCTCTCGCTTTGCCGCCGTCGCGGCCGTCGCACTTCACTTCCACTCTCACGTCACTTTCGCTGCATTCCATGCAATTCTCCGCGTCGTACTGTCTTTCTTGCTTCGTCTCTCCTTGGGTTCTCACAGTCCAACTTTCTCTAGGATCTGAGGAGGGAGAAAAGAAGAGTCTCTTGCGCTGTCCCTGCTGCTGCTGCTGCTGCTGCTGCTGCTGCTGCTGCGCTGAGGGTTGTGGATGGGCGATGTGGATGTTGAATGCGAATTACATACCTGCCTTTTCCTGCTTTTTACCTGTTGCTGTTTGTGGATGGGCTGTGTGGATCTGAGTGAGTGAGTGAGTCGAGGTTGGTGATTTTCTCCATTCTTGACTTTTGATGGGAACAAAAAAGCGGGAAGGGGAGAAAAAAAGGGGAGGTTGTTGAAGTCGGGGTTTGAGGGGCTGTTCGCGCAGATATCGATAGGTATATAGCGGGACATATCTTTTCTTCGACCCACCTTGTTCTTCTCTTGCTTTTTAAAAGAGTCGCCCCGAGAAATTGAGCACGAGAAACCGATCGTTTCGCATCAGAAAATTTGATTATTACAGTTCACGACCGCCCAATTGCCACGTGCAACTGTCGAAGACGGGCAAAATCGAGAGATCTTTCAAAGATGATGAGATAAGGAACACTGTAACTTTAGACCAGAACTTATGAGCTCCATGGAAAGCAAAGAGCAAAACACCTTTTCCATTGTTCACGAAGGAGAGCTATCTGCCTGTCTGTCTGCCTAGCACAAAGCAAAGAAAATGAAACCAAGAACCCGCCCGCCCTTTCTGTGTATTTTGGGGAGCTTGTGAATCAAGCCGAAAAATTATTCTTTTGGTGCAAGGCGGGTCCCTTGGGGATGAGGGTATATCTAGAGGAGTTGAGAGGAACAGAGAAAAGCCGAAAAGCCGAAAGGGGGGAGAAGCTCTTCGCTCGCAAATACAGGAAGAAAAGAAAAGAAAAAGGCCCAGCCGCAAACGCCTCGCCTCGCCTCGTCTCGGTCTGCCTGTGTGATTAGAAAAATTCCGTGGGTATTGTCATCTCTCGCCAGGCCCCTTCTCAACGCTTTTACGTTGTCATCACCTGTCTTGGTCTGCCCTTCCCCTCTGAGAGGTTGTGAGGACAGACTGGCCTTACTTACCTGCCAGCTTTGCATCTGGCGGGGAATGTTTTGTTGGTGTTTCTTGATGCTTTTTTTGCTGTTTCGAATTTTTCGATCTCTGGGTGGCTCCGCCTTCGAGTTTGGTATCGTATGCCCAGATGTGGTGGCCTCCCTCGTTGCGAGCGTGCTCTTCTGATATCGTTTCGGGCGCTCATTGAAAGGGGTGTCGAGTCTGCATGCCTGTGCTTTTTGATAGTTCGCTGCGATCGATGGTTTCGACCTACACGTCGAATGTTAGACGCGGCGAGTCATGAGCAGCTTCGTGTGCGTTAAAAGCAGAACAATGTGACAAACACTTTACGACCGTCCAAGGGTCGTTCAAGGTGCTTCGCCGTTTGCTGTGCCGTTTGGGGTAGCGGCCTCCGGCTGGCGGCGTTTTGCAGGGTCGTTGTTTTCCTGGAGTGAAATGTAAGCATTTAGCCTGTTTGAAAAGTGCTGATGGGAAGGTGGAGTCAGTTCGTATATCTCTCTCAAGATTACGTACGTCGAGTCCTGCGCCGGAGACCGTGCGCTTGTTATTCGCCAGTGATGCAGAGGCAGGTTGGGGTGTGCTTTTGGCCGCCTTCGTCTTCTTAGCTCGAGTCGGTCGCACTTCGCCTTCTGCGAAAAGGTCTGCGGGTAGGTCGTAACTGGAGGTAGGGTTAGTGTGGGCGCATTTAGATCTGGGCGTTGTTTGTACGTACTTGCGGACGTGCGTCACGCGGATGGAGTTGGTCTCTGCATTGTAAAGGTCGGCACTCATGACGATGTTCTTGTAGTCATGGATGGCGTAGGAGATGTCAAGCGACTTTTGGTTCGGCTTCAGATCAATGCCGACGTAGTAGGTCGTTGTGTAGATCTTCTGTTTGCCATCGCCTGTGGCTTCGTGGCTTTCGCCATTGGCAACAGGGATAGGCATGCCTTCTGCTTCCGTTTGAGCAGCAGCCTGGGTCTGGATGTCGCCGGCCGTTTCGGTGGTTTCTGATTCCTTGATTTGGTAGTCGAGGCCGCCTTGGAGAACCGTGTCTGTCTGAGCTCCTGGCAAGCACTCGTGAACGCGGTCAAAGCCTTTATTGAAAGGGTGCGCCAACTCGACACTACCTTGCAGCTCTTCAATTTTCGTGATGAGCCTACGAAGGCGCGCCTGACAAAGGCCGGACCACGCTTGTTGCGCTTCTTTTGAGTGACTAGCGGACACCACCATGAGGTAGTGTTTGTAGTCTTTCGTAAAGAATGTGTGCTTCTGGAATAGATCCTTCCACTGCTTCGTGCCAGGACCAGTAATCTCATTGGTGATGTCGAGTCCCCGCTTCAGCTCTTTCAGCAGTACCTTAAAAGTTGAAGGGCCGATATTGTGGGTGGAGTTCATGGATGGGTACGCGGGTGTGATGATCGGCATGAGGTGCTTTCGGTCGTGGAAACTTGTCGCGGGATCCCACTCACGAAGCTGCAGAGGCGCATCCTCTCTGTTCTGAAGTCTGACGGGATCGGGCCACCTCCAGTTGGACATGAGCCAGAAGAATCGAGAAACAATGCGCGGAGCCGCGGCCTTCGGATACAGCTGGCAGACCTTTGCAACCATCATCGCATAAGCCACACCTCCAGGGAATCCAACAATGTTGCCATAGATTGCTCGTC
>MSJI02000523.1:0-45431 GCA_001931905.2 Cladosporium sp. IMV 00045 | reverse complement strand
CTTCATTGAGGCGGCGTGTGAGTGTGACTGCAGCAAGTCCGAGCTGGAGGGGGCATGGCCACTCTTGTTTTCTTCCTCGTCCGCCTCGTCGGGCTGGTGATTTGTCTTAGTCCCTGGTCGATCATATGCATGCAGGGTGTCGTGCGTTGTTAAGCGGCTTTCATTATGCCTATAAGATTCACCGTTAAGATCCGCGGGGAAGTCGAGCGTCTCCTTATTTTGCTCCACATTATTAACGCCAGCACCATCGCCAGATGCAATGATACGGTCGCCGGTACTTGCACGACTCGCGGGACTCACAGGCCGATCGCTTTCAGCCTGTGCACGTGAAAATGCATCCGTTACTGGTGAGATTTTTGCTGACACTGGGTGCGTGACGGTCAGGGGAGAGACTTCTGCTGATGATCCGCCGTTGGCGGCAGCATCGTGCAATACTGAAGTCGTTACCATTTCTGGCGCACTTGCACTGGGTACAGGCTCTGGTCTGCGCTTCTTCACTTTCATTTTAGATGAAGGGCTCTCGACTTCCGGTTCCAACCGTAATGTCCCATGTCGTGAGAGCGGGTTTCCTGCACCAAGAGAAGCATCAGCCGGCGGTGAGGAGTATCCTGAGTGGAACAACTCCAAATCATCCGAATCTTCCTGTCGCGAGTCCATGCGGGAGTCGCGAGAAGCAGAACGCTGTGGGGCCTGTTCTTCGTTGCGCAGCCTTGATGGATTCTCGATCTTGCTCAGGTACGAATCCATCACTTCGCGCAAGCTGCTGACTGACGAAGTTGATTGCGGCGCTCGCCTCTCCATGCTCACATTTGGTGGTATGGCAGGCGGCGGCGGTGCGTTCTCCGAGATTGATCGCTTCCTTCTCCTGAAGAAGGAAGAGGGCTTCTTGTTCAACGAAACAGGAGGATGTGAAACGTTCGCGGGTCCATCGTTCTGGTGATGCGATGTGTCCCTTTGGCTGTTCGACTGGTTGCGACTGTTGTTAGGGGGCTCAGCTGCCTGCGGCGGTTCGACTGCTGGCAAACGAGTTGAAGATCCGCCAAAGACACGCTTAAAGAACCCAGGCTTCTCTCTTTGAGGAGAGCCATTCCGTCTTGAGCTGTTACCCATCCTGCCGTCGGAGGAGCAGTGGGCAACAGTCTCACCGCGGAGACCATTGCTGCGAACAAACTCGCTAGCCTGGTCCCTGATGCCCTGCGGAATGGCAGGATTGTTCACCGAGCGCAAGTCAGACTGTGTGGTCTGCTTGCGGAGCGAGCTTTGCTTCTGCGCCGCGTTCACGTACACCGGTCCTGTGGCAGAGGGGTTCTCCTGTTTCCGAGGGCCGGCGGCAATCGTAGGCTCAGGAGCGGCGTCCGCGTGCGATTCGTATTTGCTAAATGTCGAAGGCACGGGCCTGCCGCGGTTCATCATTGATGTCGTCCTGTCGCCATTGGCCTCTCCGTAGATGTGGTCCATGCTGATAGACCTGCCATTGAACGCCAATCTGCTCGACTCGAGCACCGCATCGTATCCCAAGTCGGCAATTGACAGTTGACTATCCTCCCTCTGATGTCCTGGCATGGATTTGTTCGGCGTCGAATGATTTCTTCTGGGCTCCGTTTCGCTGCCTGTCCTTTCCCTTCCATGTCCGTTGTACTTTGATGTAGGAGGTCCAGCCCGGCCGTGTTTAGGCGTTGCGAATGTATTGAATGTCGAGCTGCTGTTGCTGCGCCTGCTCTTCGCCGGAGGGCTCGCAAGCTTGCTCGACGGGGAATCATGAGCAGCACGGCGGTCGAAGTCGGAGGACATAGAAGAAGAGTAGGTATGGCCGCGGTTCCGTGTTGGAGGTCGGTTCATGGCGGCACGTAGAGGCGCCTGGCGGATCCTATCCGCCTCCCTCTCTTTCTCCTGATCCATGCTGTCGAGGCGCACACTGTCGAAGGTGCCCTTCATTTGCATGGAGAGCTCGTCGAGAGACATGAGCAAATTGTCCACGACGCTGTCACGGGTCGTGCTGGACCACGACTCTCCATGGGAGTGCTTTGAGGTCTGGGGACGGGCAGGCTCCTTGCCCTTGCGCGAGCGGCGCTCCGGGTTCCGCGGCGTGGTGGGCGGTGAAGAGCGGATGCGGTCGGCGTAGTAGTTGTCGCGCAGAGTTGTGTTTGAACTGGCCCGTGGAGGTACCTGGCGTGGAGCTGAGGGCGTCGAGTGCTGCAGCGCTGCAGACGGTCCACGAAGCGACATAACGGAGACGAGGCGCCTACCTTACGCAGCTGGCACACAGGGTGACTACCTTCGATTAGTGGCTAAGGCAGCCAACATGCGAGGTTGTTCCTTCTTGGGCCCATAGGACACCAGTGGTATTAGGGCGTCCGGGCTAGGGGTTTGGCGGGCCGCGGCGTGAAAGTCAATGAAACCGTCGTCCGAGGCGGCGCGAATGCTGGGAATGGGAGGATTGCAGACGAGCGAGAGAGCGATGCAGAGGCACGACGAACGAGCGAGCACACACGACGATGGAGAGAAGAGATGCAGTAGTGCTACAGATAGTTTTGGCAGGAATCCTCACGGCAGTTGGGGTTGGATGGGCATTAGAGCATTAGGCGAGGGCATGGACATGGGTTCACACCGCGACTGGGGGGGAAAGAAGTGGAAAGTGTTTCACACGCACGCTCAAGGCTCAGGGGACGGTCTGCCGGCGAGTCAAGGCTCGCAGATCAGTCCAGACTAGAGGCGAGCCAGCGATTAGCACGTGTAGCTGTTCATTCCTTCGTTTCCTCACTTCATCCCTTGGTGTCACGTGCAGTCGCATGTTTGTGAATTGTCAGACGAGGGAGACGACCAGAACCAAGAAGATCGATCAGAAGCGATAGACGGCAAGAGATAGATATAGCTGCAAAGTGGTTCCAACATATCTGAACATCCCGGCAGGTGTCGTATACGCCATACAGGTACATATACGCATGGATGTTCCATCTCCACACGACGACCATCCAGAAAAGCGAGATTTCCCCCCGGACGCTTCTACCACCGGGCTTGACGAAAGAAGTAACCAATCCAAGCCATTGATCGTCTTGCGGTGGTCTGAGCAGACTTGGCTTGACGGTAAAGACAAAGGCAAAGGATTTGCTTCTGCTCATCGTCCTGAAGAGGACCGGTCTTGAATCAATTCCATACCAACTGGATCGTAATACACAACAGAGCACCTTAGCTACTCGTGGTACCACACGAAACGCAGCCTGGACCTCCCTGGCGCCGGACCTGCAGAAAAAGAAGCACACCAACCCCTGGACCTCGCGTTGCCCGTTTCTGCTGCAAGGTACAAGGCGCATAGAGCCGCCAGCAAACCCCCCACTTAATATAAGTTCCGATGGCTTGTGTACCAATCATCAGGCTCCCTCCAAATATTTCAAGACAGCCGACCTGACGAATTCCTCGTTTCGTAGCTATCTCCAGGCGTTGCCTTGCAAGCCCTGGCCTTACTTTGTCGATCTTATAGCCTCGGTAGATGAGGGCTAGTCTAGGGTAGCGTTTCTGCATGGCGCAGGGGTACGACTGGGATTGACTGGTGACTATACCTGGAAATGTGTTCATACCCTGGCTCGCCTTGTGGTGCATGATTTGTTGTGGCTTCTGGTTCGAGATCGCGATGGAAGGCAAGGTGGCGCTGACGGTGGCTTGTGTTGCATGTCGTTGGCGAGACATGCCTATATACAGGTGTGTATAGATCGGTGACGCCTTCGCTGGCTATTTTTGCAGTAGTGTGATATACTCTGCTATATGTGTAGACTGAATATTGGTGTTCTTCGATAAGTCTTCCGACAGCACGTCGGGCACAGCAAATAGGCGAGCCACGCTCCACCAGCATTATGACTCGCTTCTGAATCTCCGAACATATACTTGAAATCCCGAGTCTTTGTGAAGACGTCTCGAAACGGATCTCACGCGACGTTTCTTGTCTTCATCAAGCTCTTCAGGGTACGATACGAGTCCAGGTAGTCGGTTCCTGTCGGTTGGGAGAGTGACTCGCAGGAAGAGTTGTCGTTTCCACGAGAATCAGGGAAACCATTGTCGACTCGCGGAAGCGAATTCAGACCAGGGCAGGTCGCAGGGTTTGTCGGAAATCTCCAACGTGGTGTAAGGGCGTGGTCATGATAGCTTCAATCCAACAATAGAGAATTCATTCAACATAAATCATCCAGGTCCCAAATCTTTCCAAACACCTGCTCGCGCCTATCGTACAGTACAAAACCACCTCGCTCCACCTAAACCCACTCCACCCACCCATCCTCACACCTTCCCCACCCCTCCCCTTCCTTCCTAGCATACAACTCAATAATCGACTCGCCCACCGACTTCACCGTCTCACCGCGCTGCAATGCGGGACTATAAGCCGGCAGCGGGCTCGTGTCGACCGCAGGCGGTTTGGGAAGTTTCTTGTGCAGACCTAAAGGCGGTGTTCTTGGTTCTGTGAATGAGGAAGTGTCTTCTGTAGTGAGAAGGAGTGCTTCTGCCGTTGCGCTCGAGACGGTGCGGGGTGTTTGGGGTAGGGAGATTCCTAGTGCGGATGGGCTGGGAGTTTGAGTTGGCGAGAGGGAGGGCGGGACAGTGGGTGAAGACGCCGGTGAAGACGGGTTGTTGAAGACTATAGGATCGTGGCGGAGTGCTTGTGGGCTGATGCTAGAGTCTTCGACAATACTGTGTCTTTCGCTTCTGTGTTTGTGGTCTCTGGCCATTTGCTCCGCGCGACTTTGGCGCCTTTGCGTCGTCTCAGCCGGGTGAGGTTGCGGGCTAAGGTCGCTTCGGGTCAACCCAGCCAAAATCGGAGTGACGATTTCCCTCGCTGACCTTCTCTCGGCTGGTGGCCTGGTAGACAATTGTCCGTATGCGGACGCCCGCGCCTGCATTGTACCATAAGGAGATTTTCGCCCCTGGCGATGAATTTCTGGCTGAACTGTTGTCTTCTCACTTCCCGAGAATGGCTTCTGCATATCGCCACACTGTGCATGTATTAGTGCGGACTTATTGTGGTCGAAACTGACATCAGATCTGGTGCGACAGTGCCGAGTCCTTGGTTTCAGGCCAGCCGTCTTGCCTGTTTTCGTTCTTGTATCAGATGCACGGCGGTTGTGACTCTGCAGTAGTTCAACGTCACGGACAAGACTGGCTTCCCGCTCCGTCAGCTGTCGAATCCGCTCACAAGCTTCGTGTAGCCCCTCCTGGGCATCCAGGCGGGAGATGTTCGAAGCGTTCAAGCGTGACTGTAAGTCAGCGACGATGGTTTTCAGAGATGCTTCAGAAGCTTGTAATCTCTCGATGGTCTGCTTCGGGTGCGATAATTCTTGCTTACTCTTCCAGCTGGCATCATGAACCAGAGACAGGCCAGTGAACGAGGTTTTTGAAGTGTTGGTTGCAGCAGACACAGACCATTCAGCACTTCCGTTGTGGGTCATGTGCTCCAGGGTCTGTCTTGGAACAGGACGAGTCAAGGATTCATCGGCGCGACCTATTCCAAAGTGTTGTTCAAGTAGTGAGATGTATTGGTGATTAGTTTCGATTTCCTGACGATGAGCCTCTCGAAGTGCATGCAGTTGTGTTTCGTGGGAAGCACGCAAAGAGCTCATTCTAGCCCACAATGCTGATTCTCGGCCGGAGTGATCCATATGTAGAGGCGAATGTGGAAGGCATGTCTGCTGACCACCCGGGGAGAGAGGCAGAGACTTGTTCTCGTGCAGCGCCTGGTCCAATGATGCAGTTGCAGCTTCAAATTGTTGAGCGTGCATTGTAAGAGGTCGAGCCTCTTCCTGTGATGCTCGCCCTTCCGATTGGTCTGGTCCCGTAACCGATGCATCTTTCCGGGGCTTCTGCAACTGGCGTGGCTTAGGCGTGGTAGGACCGCAAATAGTCTCTACATTCTCGGTAAATTTGTCCTTGTCCTTAGACGTACCGATCAGTTGCAACCATGGGTGCGTGGACCTTCTCGGACCCCTGCTCACTCGCTGGTCTTGGGGCATTGGACCTATGACTGGTTTCAACTTCCCATCGAAGGAATGGTGATGTGCCGCGCGTGGCCTGTCGGGAATCGATCCAGGGAGCTCTACGGGAGGGTGTGTGGGGGCCTCTGGCATAGGTGTTGATGGAGCTGTGTGAGAACGTGGTCTGCCATGGTTCTCCGCAAGAGCTGGGTTTAGATTCGCAGGTGGCTGAGGTGATCGTAGCATATCGTTGACCACGGCAATTAGAGACGTGGCGGACTTGACGGCAGCATCTTGAAGTGCGCTCGAGTCGTCCAGTCTCTGGTTGAACGGCGATGGTAGTTCATGGGTTTGGTCGAGAGTTAATGGAGTCGGACGACGTTGACCGCTCTGACGCATTTTACAGTCAGTACACATTGGTCTCATCTATAGCGAAGGTTGAAACATACCTTGGGCGTTCTTGGGTATTCAAGGCCTTTGATGTGAATGCACTCGACTGGAATGGGCACAACACCTCCAGTATACACCATCTCTGAAGCATTCTTGCGGTCGCCTTTCGTCCAGGTGAAGAACTTGGACGACATCACAGCTTTCGGGCCATTTGCGAGGTTCAAAGAGAGAATGAGAAAGGAAATCGTGTACAGAGATAGTCAAAAAATTGAACGGAGAGAAAACAATATGAGTATTAACCTTGCATCCAGACGTGCAGCATACACATATTGGCTCAGGCTGCATCATCCCAGCGTCTGCAGGACAAGCGCTGAAGCATGTCGGCAACCACGAGGGCTGTGACGATTGATCTCACCACTATGCCATGATGTGAGAGGCAGTCAGGAGAGGCGACGGCTGAGTTTCGCGTTACACCAGCCGCCGAGACACCTGACCGAATGGATCTTGATGCGCCGCACTTGACACGAGATGATCGTCAAAGTCCTGTTTGGAATTACCGAATGCTTGCATTGATCGCGGGCATACTACCAATGGGTGTCCTTCGATTAAGCGCTCGAGGTTAAAGTGTCGTTGCAGTCGCTTGCGTGAAGAACTGGGAGTTTGCGTCGTCTGCGCACGGGCCTCACATTCGCGCCTTCGCAAGTTTGGAGCTGTGCCTCGACCTGTCAGACCAACACACGCCACATCAAAAGTCAAACCAAACCATACAAACTACAGCTGCTGTATGGATAGCCGCTGCATCACTGTCAGATCTCTACTCGCAGCCATCAACGCCGATTCAGCCTTACGGACGGCCTGATCGACACCCTTCCAGTTGAGGAGCTTCACAGATACCTCATTCTGCAATATCAGAAGCAAAATCCGGAAAAGTCTATCCATCTCGTCGGACTGCTTCTCAACGCACGAGATACAGCTAGGCTGTCGGTCGTAGTTTCAACGGGCGCGATTGGCCACTTCTGGAAACCATGCCTGGCTCACCCGGAGACCGATATGAGAAGACTCGTAGTCACCGCCGGGATGACGACTTGGACGAAAGTAGAGACCGAAAGCAACGCCGTGACCTGAGCCCGAGCAGTGACGAGGATCGCTACCGAAGGCGGGACGACAGGAAAGACCGTAGTCACAGGCACAGGAGAGATCGCTCGCCTGAAGACTCCCACCGTCGACGCGACAGAGATGACGACCGCAGTCATCGCCGTAGGAGATCGCGCGACCACTCGCGGCAAAGGTATCGCTCCAACTCGCCAGACCCAAAACGGAGGAAACGATCGCCCAATGCATCACGCTCGAATTCGCCGCCTCGAAAGTCACGTGGACCTCTGCCGTCCCAGAATGACCAATTTCGGGGCGAGGTGGCGCCGCAAGAATCTGGTGATCAGCCTCCTAAGCAGAAGCCCAATTTCAAACCTACCGGCTTGCTAGCGAAGGAAGCAAATACCGTAGCTGGCACGACCACAGTTCTCAAATACCACGAGCCGGCTGAGGCGCGGAAACCGCCAGCCAAAGAACAGTGGCGCATGTATGTGTTCAAAAAGAAAGACCTCGTCGATACCGTGCAGTTGTATCAACGCAGCTGCTGGCTTTGTGGCCGCGATCAAAAAGTCACAGACTTGACTTTGGAGCACCCGAGTATCTCGAAGCAGCATGCAGTAGTGCAGTTCCGTCATCAGATCACGACCAACGAATATGGAGACAAGTCAAGCAAGGTAAAGCCGTATTTGATTGACTTGGAGAGCGCGAATGGAACAAAGCTCAATGGCAAGGACATCGCGACGAGCCGATACGTGCAATTGGTTGACGGAGATGTGATTTCATTTGGAGACAGTGAGAGGGAGTATGTGATGATGCTGCCACCACCATAGAAATAGTCTGTTCAGAATGTTAGAATGCTGTACAATTTTACAATTCAATTTCATCAATTGGTTTCATGAATCAATTCACTCCAGCTTTCAAGCCTTGTCCAAACCAGCACTTCTGTCCAAAGTTCACCTCCGACTTACGGCCACCAGACTTTCTACGCCCGCCGCACGCTTTCGAGGACTGCCCGCAGCTTTGAGAATTGAAGAATATCCCCAAGTCACCGCAAACAACACTGCACGCCCACTCGACTACTCACAATACAAGGGCAACAGTAATCTCCACTTCTTAACCTCAGGAACTTTCACAATCATGTCTTTCGGCGGCCAAACGCCGACCGTCATCGTCCTCAGAGAAGGTTAGAAACTATTCGAAACCCCCGCGCCTGGGACAGATTTACTGATAAATCGAAATAGGCACCGACCAGTCGCAGGGTAAAGGCCAGATCGTTTCGAACATCAACGCATGCGTGGCGGTACAAGCGACGATCAAGAGCACACTCGGTCCTTACGGCGGTGACTTGCTCCTTGTCGACGAGAATGGCAGACAAACGATCACCAACGACGGCGCGACAGTCATGAAGCTTCTCGACATTGTGCACCCCGCCGCGCGAGTCCTGGTCGACATTGCGAGGTCACAGGATGCCGAGGTGGGCGACGGCACGACTTCCGTCGTGGTCCTGGCGGGCGAGATCCTGAAGGAGGTCAAGGAGTACGTGGAGGCGGGCGTGAGCAGTCAGACTATCATCAAGGGTCTGAGAAGAGCGGGCACAATGGCGGTGAACAAGGTCAAGGAGATTGCAGTCAACACGAGCGATAACAACCAGAGGGAGACGCTACGGAAACTCGCCGGAACCGCCATGTCCTCGAAACTGATCCACCGCAACTCCGACTTTTTCACCAAGATGGTCGTGGACGCCGTGCTTTCTCTGGATCAGGACGACTTGAACAACAAGCTCATCGGTGTGAAGAAGGTCACTGGTGGTGCGCTCCAGGACTCGCTCTTCGTCAACGGTGTAGCTTTCAAGAAGACCTTCTCATACGCCGGTTTCGAGCAGCAGCCCAAGTCTTTCAAGAACCCCAAGATTGCTTGCTTGAACGTGGAGCTGGAGCTCAAGGCCGAGAAGGACAATGCGGAGGTGCGCGTGGAGCAGGTCTCAGAATACCAGGCGATTGTGGACGCCGAGTGGAAGATCATTTACGAGAAGATGGAGCTACTGTACAACTCGGGTGCGAAGGTGGTGCTTTCCAAGCTCCCCATTGGTGACCTTGCAACGCAGTATTTCGCCGACAGGGACGTCTTCTGCGCGGGTCGTGTTTCTTCAGAGGACCTCGAGCGCGTGTGCCAGGCGACTGGCGCCAGCGTACAGTCGACTTGCTCAGACATTCAGGACAGGCATCTCGGTACTTGCGAGATTTTCGAGGAGAGGCAGGTCGGTGGTGAGCGCTTCAACTTCTTCGAGGGCTGCTCTACCGCAAAGACTTGCACCCTGGTGCTCCGTGGTGGTGCCGAGCAGTTCATCGCTGAGGTCGAGCGCTCGCTCCACGACGCCATCATGATCGTCAAGCGCGCCATCAAGAACCAGACCATCGTCGCCGGCGGTGGTGCGTGCGAGATGGAAGTGTCCGCCTACCTGCACAACTTCGCGGACAAGAACATCGCGACCAAGCAGCAGAGCATCATCAAGGCCTTCGCCAAAGCGCTGGAAGTCATCCCTCGCCAGCTGTGCGACAACGCCGGCTTCGACGCCACCGACATCCTCAACCGCCTGCGCGTCGAGCACCGCAAGGGCAACCTGTGGGCCGGTGTCGACTTCGACCACGAGGGCATCCGCGACAACATGGAGGCCTTCGTCTGGGAGCCCGCGCTCGTCAAGGTCAACGCCATCCAGGCCGCCATCGAGGCCAGCTGCCTCATCCTGTCCGTCGACGAGACCATCAAGAACCAGGAGTCACAACAGCCGCAGGCGCCCCAGCGAGGTCTGCCTCCTGGCGCCGCCCAGCGTGCCGTCAGAGGCAGAGGCCGCGGCATGCCCCGCAGGTAAACAAGGAAAGTTAATGGAAACATGAACGCATGAAAAATCGAGTAGAGGGTTTATGGCATAGCGGCAAAAATACGTATAGAGCTTTATGTACAATCTGTACGTGATACTGGCTTTCCATCATCGTGTTTCGACACTATCGTGATACTTGACTTGAACAACTGGGACGTTCATGTAGTCGGTTGAATAGGTATTCAAGATCTTGATACCACTCGGGTCTGCACCAGATTCCCCTAGCGGCTCTCGCCAGTGCTGGTCCATTGCTTCCTTGTGGATATGACGACCATAAGATATCACAGCGGCTTCACGAAAGACAGGTGATACACGCACGCGTCTCGCCCACCAGACAGACTGGTTAATGTCTCTACATGTGTACCCGGAAGATTGACATATGTACAATCTACTCGAGTTCATCACGCTCATTCCCATGAGAACATTTTGTGGATATCAAATCAATATGCTGGCTATCGTGCAAAGATCATAGAAGTGCCGATCTATTGACCTTTTGCGGACTGAGATACACAGCATTTTAGACCATGTTCTCCGGACTCTTGGTCTCTTTGCCATGCTGCGACGACGGCGTTTGCTGACCGGACCTCTCGCCATACCCCCTGTCCCCTGAAGGCTGGCCGATGAAAGTATCGACCGACTTATGACCCGCCCACAGCTCGTCATCGATTGTGTTCGGGGACGAGTCGTCCGAGAGGTACTATAGGCGATGTACGTTAGCATTGATCAGGGCCTCAGGCATCTGATGAGAAATAAGCAGGACAAGAACGAGCTTACCAGGTACCAATAGATGACACCAACGAACAAGCCTCCACCAACAATGTTACCGATCAAAGATGGAATCATGGAGTAAGCAATGTAGTGGCCGACAGTCAAGCCCGGCGTCCCGACGAAAATTCCCAAAGGCAGATAAAACATGTTGGCAACGACGTGATCGAAAGCCAGAATGACGAAAGCGAAAGTCGGCCACCAGATGCCAGCGACCTTGCTGATCAGCTCGCGGCCAGCGAAAGACAGGTAAGCAGCGAGGCAGACCAGCCAGTTGGCGCCGATGCCGCGGAGGAAGACTTGATGCCACTCCGGGGTGACGGCTTTGGAGGTGCAGAAGGTCACGACGCGCTCCTGGTACACGGGCTGGCTGAACGTGCCTCCGTAGCCGATGACGATGCCCATGACGAAGAGCGAGCCGGCGAGGTTGCCCCAGAA
Organism: Cladosporium sp. IMV 00045; assembly: GCA_001931905.2. Taxonomy (NCBI): domain Eukaryota; kingdom Fungi; phylum Ascomycota; class Dothideomycetes; order Cladosporiales; family Cladosporiaceae; genus Cladosporium; species Cladosporium sp. IMV 00045. The sequence continues at coordinate 33,914 of MSJI02000523.1, read as the reverse complement.
AGTTATGAACCAGTGCAAAAGCATTTTCCAGGGCGAGAGGCGACGGTGTAGAGCGGCGATGGTGGTCAGCTGGAGGTGAGGAAACATGTCAGCCTCGATGTGCGTTTGATCAAAACGTCTTGAATCGTTCGTACCATGAAACTACCAGTGCAGAGATCGGTGCCGGTGAGCAGAATGGAGACGAGGCCCCAGGGGAAGACAATCGCACCCAGCATGGCTATCAACCCAGGTGCGTTCTCCTGATACCATGGCGAAACCGAGACGACCAGAGTTCCCGCACAAGCGAATGCCAGAATGCAGCCAGCGAGAAACGAGCTGAAGAAGACCTTGTCGGCGCGCATGTTGCCCTTCATGACGCCTGCGCGCGAGCAGAGCTCCGTCGTCTCCTTGGGCGAGTAGGCATTGTGCACGACTTGCATGTGCATCTTGACGTTGGTGCTCCAGCTGTTTGGGTCTCGCGAGGTGGGGAGTGAAGACGAGGCGTCCAAAAGAAATAGGGCTGCGAGTGTAGTGATGCGAGTGAATACCCTTGGCAAGATCGAGAAGTGGTTAATAAATGGACAGCGAAGATAGATGAGAGTGGAGAAATCGCAAGAACGGGTGGTGGAGCCTTTTGCCTATCCCACACATAACGAAAGAGGTGTGGGAAGTTGAGATAACAAACCGTCCTGCTTGTATATCATTTTCAACGACATGACATCGCATCAATACGAGACCTTCGCTCTGTCTTTTTGGCCGCTCTTTCCGGCGCTCGAATCGATCTGCGGAAACGACCTCGATCTCACGGGAATATGGCGAATGCCATGACATATATCCTTGGTCGAAACGCCAATCTTGCCAATGTGTTTTCTTGTAGAGGCAGAATACCAAGTGATAGAGAAAGATAACAACGTCTGATCGACCAACCATAGTAGAGATAAGTACCCTTGCCGTCAATGGCGGGTGTTGCCGACCTGCACCTTGCAACCTCTCCCCACTGGGGAGTGTTGATCTTTTGATATTTCCCCAGAGGCCATGCTGCCGGGAGCTGGGGACATGCAAAGTAGATCCGGGCAAGATGCTCCATTACAGCAGGTGTCTGTAGTCCGGTCATGTAAAAGACGACATCCTGACATCGCCGCAGCCTATGAGACTAAGGGTTCATCAGTACCGCAGTGCACTGCAAAAGCCAACGACATGCAGCTGTGATGTAAAGCAATAATGCGACAATTCTTTGCCAATAGCTTGTCATGCTTCACTTTCTTCTTAGGCGGCAAGGCGGCATGTCAAACAATCAAGATGAGTATCTGTCATAGGTAGATGGTCGACCAGCCGAGATAAGAGACGTTTCAATCAGTCTAGGGTCTTGTTGGGAACGCTGAGCAAGACATTGATAGTAAGGTGATATCCAAATCCAGCGCCTGAGCATCCAGCAAATTGATGACAGTATTCAGAAACTCCGAGGACGTCTTATGTTGACAGATGTGATGTAGTAATACGATGTCGAGCCAGAGATTCCAGGATGTTGATGTGGTTGGTCAAAGTGAGGTATCTCCGGAGACGGGGAGGCGGGCCAAGTCGATCTTGTTATCGAGGTCGTTAGCGAGATAAGTTGCCGTGGGTGTCCTGACCTATGGGCATGGCCGCGGGCGAAAATACGAAAACTCAAACCTCCCACGTCTTTCAGACATGATTGATGCTGAACTCGTAGGAGGGCTGTCGCCAGTTTTAAAGGATGAGCGCGGTCAACTGATGAATGGTTTGCCTAATCGTGGAGCCATCGATCCCACCTGCCCGCACAGTTGCCCGGGATTCATTACTGTACATGTAGAAGAAGACCTGAATAAAGGAGCTTTCAAGTCGCGTCAAATGGAAATAATCTCACCAGCTGCCCCAGATGTTATCCCTATTGCGACCAAGCCACGTTGACGAACGTGGCTCGCCTTCGTTTACGGGCCATCCAATCGCCATCCTCCCACGAACGCCACCACAATGGGCCACGAGAGCTTGAACCAACCGTTCATGATCGTCGCAGCTCTGGATAGCAACATATCTCACATCCGTTCACCTCTTTGGAAGCAAAGACGAGCTTTGGTTTTGTGATATATGTTTTCCTCAAAACGTATTTCCCTAGATGCAGAGGCAGACCCATTGCTTGCAAGAAGACGATAGATGCCCTTTCCCAAAATGCAAGCCAAACAAGACCCCGCAAGCACCTTCGCTATGGTGGGAAGAAATATCTCCAGTCAAAAGGACAACCAGAAAAGCATGGCACGCCGGCCCTAAAGCAAAATGCAGCACCATATCCAGACCCCGATCATCCCAATCATAAAGTCATTGTATGCAATAAAAAAGAAAACCCCCCTCTTTCGGACCCTATCACTGCCAAGTAACAGTCTTCGGTCTCTCGCCGCGCGCCTGAGCGAGCGAGGCGCGCGACTCGATCATCGGTGTGCTCTCCTGCGCGGACTCTTTCTTGGCCTCCTCGTCAGACTCCAGCTTCATCAGCGAAGAGCGCTTTTGCTCGCCGATCCATTTTCGCTGCTTGTCGCGGATGTGTTCGTTGTAAAAGACCAAGGCGCCGAGAGACATGTAGACTAGGTATCTGCGGAGGAGGTGTTAGCTTTGCACCTTTGCTGAGTTGCATGCGAACAGACTGAGGAGAGACACGTACAATCCGATCAAAGCCGCCGCCATGTATACGGCAGCTTGCGCTATGTCCAGCCCCGAGATCGTGAAGAACTCGTCTTTGCCTCGCTTGAAGATGACGGGACACATGTCGGGGACGGCGTCGCCGCTGTTGTTGTGGCAGACGGTCCAGAAGCCGAGTTCGAGGGCCCAGACGGCCATGGAGAGGATCGAGGCCACAATCACGTACACGGGCGCCAGGTCGTTGGTGATCAGGCACCACATTTCGCCGACCACGAAGCACGCCATGATCATGGGCGCGAGCATGTAGAAGCATACGAGTTGGCTGTTGGATGGGAGGTTAGTTTTGAAGTCTTGCGGGTTTGTGGGGATTCGCAAGATCGCAAACGTACATGCGCACTTTCATCTCATGTGTGGAAGTATAGGAGGTTTCTGGAAGGGAGGTCTGATCGATCTGGGCGAGATATGGCAGATTCCATTGTCGCTCGATGATGGCGGAGGATGCGGCTCCCAGGGCAATGACCGTGATGGTCGCAAGGAGGATGATGCATTGTAGTAGAGGAATCGCTATGCGTAGCCAACCGGTCCATGGCGCTGTGTCGATATGCATGGTATGTACGCGCCTCATACGGTTTATGATGTATGCTACGGAGGTAGTCCGTTCTGATCCGGAGAGAGGAAATACTATGAAACAAGAAGACCAGACGATAAGGAACGGCGTGGACGCAGTAGCAACGGCTACTTTACCATCAAGATAGAAAACCCCAGTCGTATCAAAGGAAATTGCACCGACACAGGGAAGAAGAATCAAAGGGAGCAGCGAATATCCTTCATCATACGATCCCACGAGTCGCCCGCCTATGCCTAGTGCCATCATAGGGACCAGTTGACGTCCCCACGGGCAGCGACTTGTGACGTGCACCGTGACTACGCCAAGTGAAGGATGCCCTTTTTTTTTGGGTCGACTCATTAGAATTGCGATGGCCCATCCGAAAGCCGGTGAAAGAATTGCTTTGGCAGCAAGTTTTGCTCAGATGACAGGCTGCTCCGCGGGCTTGACGGCTTGAATGTGGCGGAGTCACGATTTTGCCATGCTGCGCAGCCGACTTGACGACTTGGAGTTTTCTTCACCATTTTGTAAGCCTTCCGGATCAAGAGCCGCAAGCGTCCCAGCTACAGTTGGGCCACATGGATCATCTTCCGTACCAGAGGATCATGAAAAGGCTGTCATGGAACGGCGAGAAGGGGTCCGGTTACGCGTGCGAAGAAAAATCTCCGAGTTGCGCATCTTGGTCGCGACGTCACCATGCCGTGCCCAGTCGTGGAGAGTTCAGGTTTCTGAGAGAAGTCACGTGTCTGTGTCCGCGGAGGTGGCAATCTCGTCCGTCTCGAAGGTGCAAAAGACGGGAGAGGATGGGCATCTAAATGTATATCATGCTGTCGACTTGAGTATACATGATGTTGGCATCTTATATCGCTTATGTCTCAACCGAGTCTCGTGGCGGCGCTAGGCTAGAAGCGATTGATTGACCTTCAGGTAATAAATCACGCAGTTTGACGAACCCTGCATCTGCGTTGGCGTTCTCTGCAAGATGAACATCGACGCCACAACCGAGCATGTTGTGTGGCGGCATGTTGTGGAAAATGTGTAACGCACTCGACATGTCGTAGATCTCCGTATCTCTGTCCTCCGTCGTGCGATCTCACCGTCCATGCTGTCACTCTAGCTGTCTGTGATATGTCTCACAAGAGCCAGCCTGCGAGTCTCGATTCGGACGATATGCACCTCATGATGTGGCCTGATCACAGCATATCCGGATCGAATGCCACGGGCTTGCCGGGCCATCTCTGCACACTCGAGCCGAATGAGATTGGAGGAACATCTTCTTCGAGAGGGGTACGTGATCATGACAGCTCTGCTTATTCGTGCAGTATCTGCATTTTGCATGTGCATGCGTTACATGCGGTGTGAAAAGAGTGCATATCCTGACCTGTCGGGTACAACGATCAGTCCGGCTCGCTTCGTTTGTGTTGCTCGGTCGTATCATCATCACGCTATGACCATGGATGGCTCGTCTAACCATCGGAGAGAATGTGTAGCTCCGAACTGCGAACAGTGCAGGTAGCCGGCCGAAGCATTATTCGAGACGCAACGGCTTCTAGCGAAGTGATCCTTCGGCCTTGTCAAACGACGTCGTAAGCATGGAGCAGGTTGCAACAGCATCGGTGAATGTCATGTATGCTGTACAGTACAGCACATCATACAGTAAGTGACACGTTATCGCAGATATCGTTGGCGCGAGCGAATGTGATACAATAACCGCTGGCAAGCACTGTCGCCGTCCACGTAGGTATGTCACTGTGACAAGAAGCTACTACAGATAACGTTGCAAGCAAATAACAGCAGACAAGGCCCCACCCCTACATGTGTCCGACGCTGTGTCGCAGTAGTATACGAGGCTGAGGTCTGGATGCGGCGAGTAGCTCGCTTGTGTGTACAAGGATGAGAGGATCGTGAATGCCTTACTGGATGAACGTGTTCTTGGGAGCGATGCGTGGAGATGCATAGGTGCATAGGTGGAGATTGCAGACGAGGGCACATCCGATCGTCAGCGATAGATGCGAGAGCCTTCTAATCGGCCATCGATCTGCCTACCTCTTTGGACATTAGACCAAGACTAGGGTGCGGTGCAGGCTCTGATGTGTGGGTGGCTCGGTGGCAGATGCAAGTGAGGCCGGCCCTGCATTCGCCGCTTTATTCGCAGGTGGCACGCATCGGGCGCGATCTCGATTGGATCTGGTGGTCCGGCAGAGACAGCGCGAGATGGATCTCGTCACGCCTGCGCCGATCGGCTGTAGCACTTCTCTGCACCGACACTAGCAACTAGCCATACTGTAACACTACCCTACCTTACACTGCTCTCTCTCCTCTTTCGCCGCCTTCAACTACCGCCTCCCGCCCTTCTCGCCGTCCTGCTTTGCATTACTCGCTCTCACTTCTACCTCGCCGAATTCGTCATCAATTCCTGCGAGCACAGCCGGTCTGCGCAAAATACTTCTCTGCTTGCGCTTGCGGAGAATTTTCCTTTTGCTCCGCCTTGGTCGATCCTAAAAAGCGTCCGCCATGCCTAAAGAACACAAGAAGCGCGGTCGCCGCATGGAAGGCACCAAGAGGAAGCATGAAGAGGCCGAAGAGGACCAGAGTCTGGCCCAGGAAATCAAGCGACAAAAATCTACCGACGAACACGAGATCGACAACCAAAATGAACTCGAGAACGGCCACGACTATGTCCCACTGCACGATGGCGAGGGTGAAGGCGATGGCATGGACGGCGCCTACCCACCCATCGAGAAAGCCTTCTTTGGTATGCTGGACGAGCAGGAGCAGGAATACTTCAAGAATGCCGATGACATGCTGGAGATGAACTCTTTCGAGGACGCAGAACAACGAGACCTTTTCCTGGCCAATGTCTGGCGCGAGGCCGAGGGCAAGGAGCTCAAGATCGCCAACAGTCAATCGTGCTCTCGTCTCATGGAGCGCCTGATTCAATTGTCTACATCTTCACAACTCAAGAGTCTGTTCCAGCACTTCTATGGAAAGTAAGTATCGCTTTTGATTGCGCCCTCCCAAGAAATTACGGTCTTACTAACAACTCGACAGCTTTGTACACCTGATGACCCACCGCTTCGCCTCTCACTGCTGTGAAGCGCTCTTCACTCGTGCCGCGCCCATTGTCACCGCTGAAATGCAATCCCGATCAAAGAAATCCAAATCTAGCGACTCGGCCGACAACAACGAGGACCAGCCCTTGATGGAACAATATTTTCTTGATACCATGTCGGAGCTGGAAGGCAGCATCGGCTTCCTCATGACCGACCGTTTTGCTTCCCATGTCCTCCGCGTGCTCCTCGTGGTATTCTCTGGCGAGCCGCTGGATTCTTCGGCGAACAAGCAGCTCATGCAAAGCAAGAAGAAGGAGTCAATCAAGGTCGAAGGCCAAGAGCAATCAGAGAAGAAGGAACAGAACAGGCCAGTGCCAGAATCTTTCTCGAAGGCGTTGGAGAAGCTCCTCGGCGAAAGCATTGCTGGTCTCGACACAGAAAAGCTGCGTGCTCTCGCCACGACACCGAACGGCAACCCTACACTTCAGCTTCTCCTAAGACTTGAGCTGTCTCACTTCGGCAAACAGCGCGCGAAGGATGAGAATTCGGTTATTCACACACTGCTGCCAGACGACCCGATTACACAGGATTGCTCTAGCGCTTCGTTCATCAACGCTATGATCTACGACGCCACTGGCTCGCGACTCGTCGAGACTCTGGTAGAAAGTGCTCCCGCGAAGCTTTTCAAGAACTTGTACGCCACCCTCTTCAAGGAACGACTTCCATCTTATGCGCGCAACGAAATCGCAAGTTTTGTGGCTTGTCGTATCTTGGAGCGACTCGGCAAGGATGAATTGCTCGCCGCACATGACCTCATTGCGCCCACAATCCCCAGCTTGCTCGAGCGCAACAGGACCAACATCGTTCGCACTTTGATTGAGAGGTGCGCTGTGCGTGGCATCGACACGAAGGCACTTGCAGCTCATGTTCAGTCAACGTGGGATGGTCCCGATGGTTTCGAGATCAAGAAGTTGCTCAAGATCGACAACAGCCCAGACTCGCAGGATAGAAGGCAACCCGAAGGCATCCAACCAAGCGCCAACACCACTGGAAACGCGTTCATGGCAACCGCCTCTGAACCTGTCAAAGCGCATTTCAATGTCCTTGCGCAAGCCATGCTGCTCGTGCCTGGAGCTCTCAGCGGTCTTGTGCTCGATGCATTGATCGGCCTTCCTTCAGAGACCCTCTTCACCATGAGCAAAGACCCCATTGTCTCCCGCACACTACAAGCGGCCATCACCGCGCACACTGCCTCGATCATCACCGTGCGCAAACTTGTGCAACACTTCTACGGCCACATCGGCGAGATGGCGCTAAACAAGGCCGCCTCGCACGTTGTCGACTGCATCTGGGAAGGTACCCACGGACTGGCTTTCATCCGCGAGCGTATCGCCGAAGAGCTTGCCGAGAACGAGTCTCAGCTCCGCGAGTCGCCCTGTGGCCGCGCCGTGTGGAAGAACTGGAAAATGGACGTGTACAAGCGCCGACGCTCCGACTGGGTCTACCAGAGCAAAATCAAGGCCAGCAACGACGGATTCCAGAGTTTCTCGGAGATCGAGGATACCAAGAAGGGTCCGCTTTCGGGGCACGCGCCTCAGCCGAAGAAGAAGTCGGGTTTGGAGTTGGCGAGAGAAAGACACATGAAGAACAAGGCTGCTAAGGAAAGCGGCAAGAGTAAAGGGAAGGGCAGCAGCGCGAAGTCATCCGGCAGTGGTGCAGGTGCCGCTTCTGGCTCCAACTCGACGCCTATCAACGCGGCTTAGATTTGAGACAGGTCTAGTATCTGGCTGATGAACTTTCGAATGAGAAGCCTGCATTATCTGTCCGCGAAAGGAGTGGACACAATTCTCTTTTGTAGCTTTTCGGGAGTCAGGAGGCAAGAACTCGATCCAAAGGCATCGTCTGAGGGCATTTAATGTAATTCATCCAATGAGGCGGAACTGTCATCGATAGCTTGGTTTTTTTCATTCAAGGAAAGGGAGAAAGGTATACCAAAAATGTTCAATTCCACATGCAAACCTGCCAATTGCCAATATCGATTCTGATCCAACGACAAGGAACTTCTCAATTCATATCACCTATCATCAGTCCTGCCCAACCTCAAAACCGCCATCACCCACCCCCTCACAACCTCCTCGTACAAGTGTTCGTCGCCCTCGGCCTCTCCGAATGATTAACCACCGTCGCCGTCTCCCTCACACTCCCCGTCGGCCCCACGCCCGCCGTAATCGTCGCCCTCCCCTTCCCCGCCTGCCCTTCAACCCCCATAACCATCCCATCCCTATGCCTCCCCAATTTCAACCCCGCCCTCTCCCACATCTCAAAATGCCGCGTCGTGTTGACCGTCCCACCCACGCGCCTCGTGGTGCGCACAGACCAGTACTGCGGGAAAGTCGCCGTGCCGATGATGGAGGGCGCGTTCACGCGCCATTTCATCCAGACTTCGTAGGTGCCGCCGTCGGAGGCGAAGGTGCCGTAGCAGGTGTGGTTGGCGTTGTCTGTAGGGTTGTGCAAGTCGCCGAAGGACTCGATCACGTAGTACACGGCTAGGGGGTCGGTTGTCCAGCCGTACAGGCCGAGATAGGCGTTGCCGGTCGTGCTGAAGGTGCCGCTGTAGTTGAAGAGCCTGTTTTTGGGTAGAGGTTGGTTTGAGAGGCCTTTGATGGGATGGGTGGGTAGTGAGGTCACAGGTCACTTACATTCCTTGGCCCATGTAGCCTTTGCCGACGACGAAGTTGCCGCCGCTTGGGTTGCTCCAGTTGACGGAGTAGGCGCCTGCTGCGCCGCTGACCCAGGCCAAGGAGGCTTTGTCGTTGGCCCAGTATTGCGTGGCGAAGCGTTGCTGGCGCTTTACCAGTCCAATTTCGTCTCGTTCGTGAAGGCCGAAACCGAATGTTGGCCATGCGGTGATGCCTGCGGATAGCAAGGAAGCGATAAGGAAGAGGGCTTTTAGCAGTGCCATTGTTGGCTAGGGTATGATCTGAGCCTTGATGCCGCGAATGGTGTTCCGATATGGCTGGACACGAGGTGTTCGGGTCGTTGTACTTATATGCCATGGAAAAGGCATATCGTCTGACATGTTTATGCTAAATTAGTTGCTTGCCGCAAGAGGCTATAAAGCTACATCGTATCCCGATAGTCGACTGATCTTCCAAATTCCTTCATCGATCTCCAATTCGTAAACAGCAACATGTGTCCCAGAATAGATGTATCTGTTAGGCAGCATCACGTCAAAGCCAAGCCCTTAGGCCAGGACACGCGACGGTCCGAAATGTAAATGTCGACCATTTCAGCAAGATCAAACCCTCAGTTCTCGGTAGACCCATTCCGATAGCTCTACTCCAAAGGTTCAGCAATATAGAAAGCAGCCTTTGACGTTGATCTGCATTATCCACGTTCGTGGAGAAGTCTCTGGAGTCTTTTGCCGAAAGCCACAATCAACCCGGGTAAATCTGGCAAGCCAGTGGTTTGCCTGGTTTGACGAGGCTCGATACGGCCCATAGCTGGTATTATAGGTCAATACGCACCGTGTGCATGGTTTAGGCTGTGGGATTTTATGCGATGTTGGGATCGTCACTGCTATTGCTGCACTTGCCGTCGATGAATTGTTTTCTGCGAGGTGAACCTGCGTCCGAGACCATCTATGTAGAAGATATAAGTATGGCGTCCGCCGCTGACGAGCTGGCTGTTGGAGATGCTGTCTTGTGTGACACCTTAGAACAACCAACGCATTTCCTCAAAGCCGCTTTTGAAGACGAGCATATTGAACGGCTTGGGTCGGAATGCAGGCTCGCATGCGCGTATATGCACGAATCGATAGATTAGAATAGTTCGACCGGTTCATGCAATGCGATTGCAAGGTAGGACGAACGTGACATGGCCAAAAGAATTCTTGGATCGACAATAATCGGCTCATGTTGAATGTGGCCCACTGTCAGGCCGAAGAGAGTACTCGAGTGCTGCGTCTGATCAATCGCGAATCGGCTTGCCCTTCTTCTTGTATCACTCTTTGTTATGTACGCACTCGAAAGTACTTATCGTGAAGACCTTCTTCTTGGTCTATGTATCCAAGGCAATCTTTATGTCGTTTCCTTCTTCTTTTTTGGTTGACTGCCACTACCAAACTGCACATTGCAGGTCTTGTAATTCCTCATCGCTTGTTCCCGCGGTTTTCACGTTCGTATCTACAGCTTTGTTAACGGCGAACGCGAATCATTCTAGGTTGACGTTTATATATGGTTTCTAGATTTCCAACAAGAAGTAGGGTTTCGCCCCAGACCCGCAGCAGCGATGCGATTGGCCGTGGCATCTTGCATCATACAGTCATTCTTCAACGACATTCTTTGACCTGGACCTATTGCCTAAAACAAATTTTCTTGTCTTGTACTCTTCCAAGTTTGATAGAGGGGATAGATCTCCTTTACCATATATTTACATAACATCTTCAGCATCATGTCGACAAATGGGAGTTCGCCAGGCCAGGCGAAAGGCCTGCATCGCGCCGATGATGTTGACGATGTGAGTCCAACGATGTCCAGCTTTGGTGAACATCTAGACTAACAATTCGAAAGCTACTTACTGCAGTCAAAGACTTGGTAATACCTTTCGTTAGAGCCGCAGACGACAACGCCACAGCACAGCCCGAGGGCCGCGGTCTCCAACAACCAGGCAAAGGTCCAAGAAGCGTGCTGGTCGAGCATCACCCTCCAAAGAGCTTGCTTCCTCTCTTGAACCTGCCTCTCCCTGACCAGGGCCACGGCAAAGATGGTCTCTTGCAAGCTGTACAGAAGGTTCTCCAGTATAGCGTCAACACCTGGGATCAAGGCTTTCTCGACAAACTATACGCCGCAACCACCCCTGTCGGCCTTGCTGCTGATCTGCTTCTCTCGTCACTGAACACGAACTTGCACGTCTATCAAGTCTCTCCAGCCCTTACGGCAATCGAGAAGCAGACCGCCCGCAAGATGGCCGAACTGTTCGGCTTCAAAGGGACCTATGCCGGTGGCGTGAGTCAGCCCGGTGGAAGTGCCGCGAACATGAGCTCTATCGTGATTGCCCGTAACAACCTTTTCCCTGAAACCAAGTCGGAAGGCTATGGCGACAAGAAGTTCGTCCTCTTCACTTCTGCACACGGCCACTACAGTCTCGAGAAGGCGGCGCAAATCATGGGTTTCGGCTCCAACTCGGTTGTCGGCGTTCCCGTCGACGAGCGTGGTTGCATGAAGCCCTCCGCTCTCGATGCCGCCATCGAAAAAGCGAAGCAGATGGCAAGACGCCTTTCTACGTCAACGCCACGGCTGGCACGACGGTACTCGGCTCCTTTGATCCCCTGCCCGATATCGCCGATATCTGCCAAAAGCACAAGCTGTGGCTGCACGTCGACGGCTCATGGGGCGGACCGGTCATCTTCAGTGACAAGCAGAAGCACAAGCTGAAGGGCGTCGAGCGCGCAAACTCCATCGCTCTGTGCCCGCACAAGATGATGGGCGTCCCGCTCACCTGCACCTTCCTCCTCGGCCAGGACCTGCGCCAGTTCCACAAAGGCATGACTTTGCCTGCAGGCTACCTCTTCCACCAGCCAGAGCAGGCGAACGGCACGGCAAATGGCGACAGCAAAGACGCCAGCGTGCTTGACACTTCTGGATCGCAGGCAGGCGTTGAAGAGCCGACGCAGGAGTTTTGGGACCTGGCAGACATCACACCGCAGTGCGGACGTCGCGGCGACTCGCTCAAGGTCGCTCTGAGCTGGATCTACCACGGCAGCGCAGGCTTCGCGGCCTACATCGACGCTGCCTTCGAACAGGCCGCACACATGGCGCAGCTGGTGTCGCAGAACCCCAAATTTACCCTTGTGTCCGAGAACCCGCCGCCTTGCTTGCAGGTCTGCTTCTACTTCAGCAAGAAGAGCACGAGCGAGCAGAACAGCAGGCTGACGGCTGAGGTGTCGCAAAAGCTGATCCCGCGTGGCTTCATGGTTGATTATGCTCCTGGAGAGGATGGCAAGTTCTTCAGAGTCGTCATTAACGGCCAGACGACAAGCGGGACTGTCGAGGGGCTTGTGAAGGCCATTGAAGAGGTTGGAGACGAAGTCGCTGCTTCTATCTAAGATGATACAAGACCTGAAAAAAATATAGATGGGGGAAATGATTATGTGAGATATATGGAGGTTTAGCCTCTCAAGCATTGATGGCATCATGTCACAATATGAGACGACAAGATAGAAAACGTGTATGTACCAATCCTGCTCATCGACTTCACCCACGCGTTGCAGATCCCATAACAAGTGCGCGTGGGCGGATATACCGACAAAGCTGTACTGGCAGTCTCCTCCCTCGGTCCATCCATCATTCTGCGCAACTTTTTACACCCTGAGGGAAACTCCGTAGAGATTGATGCGCAGCGGCAGAGTCGAGTTGCCGTTCTTACACGCCAGGGCGAACCCAGCGCTTGTCGAAGGCATGGAGAAAGAAACATTGATGTACCGCGCGTAATACTGAGCAAGTCTCATTGGTCTTGAAGAAAGTGCTCCACCTTGCCGCGCGGCGATATCGTTGTGCGTAGAAAATGAGAAACGGGGATAATAGGAAGAGTGATGCTGATGGGATAGTCATGTGAAATGCTAGAGGTATGTATGTCCAATTGAGACCAATACTTGAGGGTATCTTTAAGCAGGAATAAGCAAATGATGAACGATGAGTGACCTGGCGGCTAGGAAGCGGCGAAGCCGACTTTTCTCGTTCGCGCCGCGCCTCCGTTCGCCATTGAGTCTAGCAGGCGATCCATACCGCCAATGTCGAGCTCGCCTGCGTCAAGCATCCGCTGGTCACGATCGGTGGACGAAGCGGTAGTGGCCGTGGCCTTTTCGAAGAGGCCCTTGGAGGGAACTGGTGGTCTTGTAGCCTGTTGGATTATGAGTCGGTGTTCTGTTGACACCAGGAAGTCTCGTGGAGTGTTCATCTGGCCTAGACCGGAAGCGCTGGTTTTGGCGTTGAACTGAGAGATCGATGTGATGTTCTCGTGCATGAAATTTATGTCCGGGATGTGAGAGAGGCCCGGCGAGTACAGACCACCAGACGCGTTGAGGCTGCGCTGCCAGAAAAGCTGTACATTGGGAATGGTGTACACGTCGCTGTCATACCACAGCATGCTACTTTCGTCGGCCTGTCCTGTCAGGTTGTCTGTGCCGACGATAGAGATACCGCCTCTGGACACTGCGCCAGGCGCCTTGGATGCGCCGCTGAAGAAGTTTTGAGATTTCGTCTTGCGAGTATTAGGAGTCATGGGAGCGAGTTTGGAGTTGCCTTTGCGCTGATTCCCTGAATCTGCAGGTGCGGCCACACCTGCTGTGCCGAGGAACCCGTGGAGGACGAACTCACCCACAGCCTTATTGGTCGCTGTGGATGCGCTGAAATCCCAAATGCCCCATTCTCCGTCGTCAAGGAGTGCGATTACTGCACGGCCGCCCAGGATCCACTTCGCATCAAGAATGTTCTTGCGAGCCGGCACGACCGCATGGTCTGAAGACAGGGCATGGAAGGGTGCCTGAAATGACATCATCCACTTGCCGACCTCACTGGCCTGCAACTGAATAGAGTCGCTTGAAGACGGTCTAGCATTAGGATCCTTTGGTGCGTGTGGATCGTAGATGCGAGCTGCGCTTTGCGTGTCCACAACCAGCACTTGAGCAGAGCTGGCGGAGGGGTGGAATGACACTTTGTTTGCTTTTGACGGGAGCGGAAATTGCTCGAGGGTCGTTTCCTCAACAAAGATCTCTTCCACTTCTGTAGGCAGACTCCAGAGACGTAGAGAATCAGAGACCGCAGCAACACAAATTGTATTCTGGGGCTCCGACTTTCGTATTTGAGACAGACCGCTTGGGAAGCGCGTGAGGATCTTGACTGAAATGTCTTTGATCAAAGTCTTGCCAGCGGGAAGCTCGATCCTGTCGTTCAAGATGGCCTCGATGGCGTCCCGGCTACTTTTGGGAGGCGGCGGGGCCAGAGGAATCTGCAGTACGCTGACTTTGCCATCAGCTGTGTGGACAGCCACAATGGCGTGGTGTTTGGCAATGGCTGGTCTTCGCGAAGCCTGTGATGGCAGAGACGGTGCGGCAAGATGCAGAGCAGGGCTTCCGAGCTTCAGATCCAGTTCTTGAATGATGCTCGGGTATGGAGTGTCGGGGTCCATCTCATCCTCCTCATCCTCGTATGCTGCCGGACTCGAGTCTCCGTGCTGTTTCTCCTCCTCTTCACTCTCGTCCAGAATCACGATCTCTTTTGACTTTGGCTGGGTCGCTGATTTCTGCTGCGGTGCGCGCTGCCGGAATCGCCTTCCTCCTCTGTAAAGCAGTCTGACTCCGTCGTCGTTCGCATAGATGATCAATGTCGAGCCATTAGGCGTAGGAACTGGATATACCAGAGCGCAGCGTACGCGATGAGGTAGGTCGTAATCTAATTGGAGCTTGCGCTCTTTCTTCGTCACTCGAGGTTCCATGATTGTGTTTTGCGATCGAGTGTGAGCGATTGGTGAAGTTCAGCTGGTATGTTGGTTTGTTGCTGGAAAGCTCGTCCAACGTGAGTGAGAGAGCGAAGCTCGAAAGTTGAAAGTCAGTCGCGTTCGAGAAGCTCCCCACGTCAGTCGCGTCGCCCAAAACCAACAAATAATACCAATTAATTATGCCCTTCACTTTCACACTCATGTGGTCATTCGCCGCAACATGCTGAAAGCCAACAAATCTCATCACCTGGCGACATGGCGGACGTTACCTCTCTTGGCGTCCATACGCCCACCGGCCTTCCCTACCTGATCAAGGAGGGCATCTTGCCCTCGGAGCCGGCCAGAGACCTATACCACTGGGAAACCTACGCCTTCACTGGACAGCATGGAAGCTTGGAAGAAGAAATCATAGCTACAAAGGAATGTGTTGTCTGGTCACAGAATGGTCTGGTTCGCACGGCATATCGCTTTGAACTGGAGGGAGAGCATGTTCGGCAGGCGCTTCTGACGAGATTCCCGAAAGAGGATGGTAAATTGTTCACTGGAACGAGCGAAACGAAAGACACCGCGAAGAGCTCTGAAAATACGGCAGGGAAGAGCTTTGCTCCATTGCTGCTTACGAAAACGAGGGACAACAAAAGAGATAATCGAACACCGAGTGACGGGACATCCAGAGCGCTAGTGGTTCTTTTAAAGACCAAAGCACACGTATACTTCCTTTCTGGCTCGCATCATATTGTTGATCTTCCTTTTGAGATTGAGTCAGCCTTTGCAGCTCCACGAGGTCTGGTTTTGCAGAAGAAGGCCATCCCAAAGACGACGTCAGACCCGGCGTCCCCAAAGTACCCTCGAGCGCCCAACAACTCGTTCTTCTCTTCACAGGCTCAGCCATCATTTTCAACCCAACGCTCACCCACCTTCACGAAGAGCTTCCTCGGCTCACAGCCTGTGCGGCCTTCCCCGTTGGGTGGTCATACAGGCCCCAACGATTGGCTGAATGGACTCTTTAGCACGGTCTGCCGCTCGCCGGATCGTGCTGATGAGCGTGATGTTGCAAGACTATACTCATTGACAAGCCCGTTGTCGGAAGTAGGAGTAGTCTCGGAATCTTTGCAACAAACTAAGCCGCGCATCTCAAGTAAAGCGCCCGGTGTCACCGTCGAGTTTGATTCGCTCGATGTTGCAGAGAATGTTGTTTACGTGTCAAGTGCGGATGAGCTATCATATGCAGAGCATCGCCCCCATGGGAAGCTCATGCTGGTTGTCACAATCAATCAAGACATGCGCTTGGTAACGGTCTGGCACGCATGGTACATCGAAGAGCAGACTCTAGCTTCTCTCATAAAGCGGCGTGCTGAGCACAAAGCTGATAAGGCAAGGCGAAGAAGCTCTTTTCTCAGTGGCAGTGTGGGCCCTGGCACCATCACACCAGGTGCTCGCCGTCGTGATGGTGCTCGCGAGAGCTTCGCTCCGGGTGCTTCCCTTCACGTACCCAGTGAGCCAGCCAACAAGCGCCTCACTCGCTCTGCATCTCGCAAGACTAAGCATCAAAGCGATGAAGCCGTCATGGCCTCGCAGATGGATCCAGATTTCCAGCCTCGTGGCTCGCAGCAGCCGACCCGTGAAAGTAGAAGAATCAGCTCGCTCCTTTCTCGTGGAGAGCTGTCAACTGCAGATACTCGCAGTCAAAGTGGATTGAACGCCAGCTTTGGTGCAGGAGTCAGTCGTCGACACACTTCCTTTGGGCCACATAGCGAGCGACGTAGCTTTGGGCCTCGTCGCAGCAGAGGTTCTACGCCCGGCAGCGTATTTAGCAAAAGCATCGGGCTCGACGAAGATGACACTATGGATCTTGACGCAGAACTTGCCAGCGGCAGAGAGAGCGTCGACTCTATATTGCGCCATGTCAGGAATACTTACGATGCCGCTGGACTTGACAATGTCTTTGGCAGTCTGGACGAAGGCACCAAGAACGAGCTGATCCTGCGCAAAATACATTCTTTCTCGATTGGTCCTCAGCCGTTCCCCGAAAGTCCTACAAACACAGAATTGACGGTCAAGGTTGCCACGCTCTGTGAGAGCGCACCGTCTCTGGAAACAGACAGTCTTAGACTCACGGTCTATGTGCATGACCAGTCGTCCGAAGAAGTCTTGAGCCTGCTTCTGGATGTCAAAGACAGGGCCTTTTGGCCTGACATGGTGAATAGCCCACGCGTGAGTATCCCAACCGTATTGGGGACGAACACTTTCACATCATGCAAAGACATGCAAAAGATACACAACACGGGTCAAGCTGCTATGCTGTTGAGCGGCTGCGGTGTGCTTCTTTCTCCAATGGACACCTCTTGTTGTCCGTTGCCCGGACCAACTTCTTACAGGAACTCGAGCGCTTTGGCTGTTCTTCCCAGCACACAAACGGGGGATAAGGACATTGGCCGAAACCGAACTCTGCCTCCACCTGATCAACCGCCCCAACTGAAGCACCCGGGCGCCAGAAACTCGATCGACGAGAGCAGCGGTGATGGAGTTCTTCATCGACGACAAATAAAGCTGAGCCCACAAGATCCTTTCATTGGAGACATATTGAACACCTGTCGACTTGTCTTACCCACGACTGCCTCCCACCTACTGCTCCCAACATGGTGCAGAGCGCATGCGGCAATCGTGGAGCAGCGAGGATATCTATCTGGCACGAGCAGCAATTCTGAGTGGGTGGCCCTGACCGCCGCGATTTTCGTCTTTGCCATCAACTTGCTGGATGCCAAAGCCAAAGCATCACTGCAAGTAAGCAAGGTGGCTGCGATATCGGGATCGCCAAAAGCGCATAAGTCGTTGCCAGTGAGCGCACGACACAAGATCGACTTGCTCGAGCAGCCAGCTTGGTCTTGGATGGGCGCACGGGGGAAGAGACTGTCTGCGTCGCCTACTATATGCAGAAGCGGCACACATCAGGATCGTCTGTTGCTCAATGCTGCGTTCCTGGCTGATGAGGTTCTGGACAACATGGCTCCTGAGATCAAAGAGATTATTCAGAGTACCGATAGTCTGGATTCTGCGCGTCGTCTCATGCTTGGTCTGCACATACTACACGAGGAGCAAAAACTCGATTCTATTCGCTCTGGACGCGCCGAACGTCTTGCACCTATCGTTGCTCAACTTGGGTGCTGGCTAGGTCGAGATGCATGGAGTTCTCAGGCTGGCGGTTACTACGCTTTGGAAGGCGCCAGTGAAGATGCGTGGGCGTTCGTCAAGTTCCGTGTTTCCGTCAGCGTGAGCATTGGTCTGATGGACGACCCGGTCAGTGTTTACGAATGGGTCGAGCACTCCATCAAGAGTGGAAACACCGAGGAGTATCCTACTCTCGCGACTGTCGCCCGGCTTGGTTCAAATGCCAAGGTTTCCAAGGCATTTTCAGAAGCATCAGCCAAGATGACTTCTAGGATCACGCTGCTATCAAGGGTTCTCGAGGAGACCCAAGGCTTAACCACTTCGGCTATTGCTATCGTAGAGACGGCGGCTAAGCACAACCTGGCCACAGAAGCTCTAGAAACGCTTCCCGAGGCCATTGCAGCGCTGATCAGGGAGGCAATCGCAAAATGCGAGAAGCAACCGCCTACGACATGGCCAAGCGCTTTACTGAAGCTGGTAGGGCGTCAAGACCTAGATATTGACAAAGATGAGGCTGTCCGGAAACCATTCGGGACGCAACAAATGACCACTGCGCCGAAGAAAGATATTCAAAGCATCACGAACCTCGTGGATGCCCCAATTCATGCTGTCAAGACCCGGGAGGCAGATCGACATGCAATCTGCCAATTACTTTTCAGCGAAGACCGACGGCTCATTGAAGCCATCAGCTTGATGCACTTCAACAACGTGCAAATCGCGCAGTGCCCGAAGCAACCCGATTGGAGCGATGCCTTCCATTTCGAACAACAACGCAAAGTCATGCAGTGGGTGACCACACGTATGATCGCCTTGCCAGCCGGAGACGGCATGATCCACTTCGACAGTCAGATTCCGTTGATGACCGAGAAATACCATCTACCTGGCTTCAATGCTTCGGCCATAATGCAACCTATGGGCCACACTGTCACAACTGATAGGAGTGGCTTGACCGAGGATAAGGTGAACTGGGCGTACTTCCACGCAGGCGTATCCGTTGGTCTTCGCATATCACGGAACGCTAAAGGCATCGATACGTCGTGGCTTGTCTTCAACAAGCCTAGCGACCTTACCAATCGCCATGCAGGCCTACTTCTTGCGCTTGGACTGAACGGCCACTTGCGGTCCCTTGCCAAGTGGCTATCCTTCAAGTACCTCACTCCCAAACACACTATGACATCGGTCGGCTTGTTGCTTGGAATCTCTGCTTCGCACATGGGTACGATGGACAGTCTCATAACTCGCATGCTTTCTGTCCACATTACCGCGATGCTTCCACCAGGCGCAGCTGAGCTCAACGTTTCCTCCACGACCCAAACCGCTGGGCTGATGGGCATTGGGCTACTCTACTGCAACACCGAGCATCGCCGCATGAGTGAGCTAATGCTGCATGAGGTTTCGATCATGCAAGTTGAAGATGTTGACAATGGCCCGGACGTACTGAGAGACGAATCATACCGCCTGTCGGCAGGTTTTGCATTGGGTTTCATCAACCTGGCCAAGGGCAAAGACCTGCGAGGCTTGCATGGCATGCATCTGCCCGAGCGGCTTCTGAATGTGGCGGTAGGCCCAAGACCAGTCAATGCGGTGCATGTCTTCGACAAGGCTACAGCAGGTGCGGTAGTTGCTATCGCATTGGTATACATGAAGTCGGGAGACAAGGCTATTGCACGCAAGATCGACATCCCAGACACTGAGGCTCAGTTCGACCACGTCAGGCCTGATATACTGATGCTCCGTTCCATGGCTAAACACATCATTCTGTGGGATTCTATCGGGGCTCAGGGGTCGGACAACACCATACCGGCGTGGATATATGCTAACTTACCAGTCTGCTACAAGAACAAACTACAAAGCATGGCTGGAAGCAACAAGCAACGATCACAACTTTCCAGCACCGATGTGCCATTTTACAACATTGCGTCTGGTTTAGCTTGGGCATTGAGCCTGAAATATGCAGGAAGCGGCAATGAAAATGCCCGAGATGAGGTTCTACTCTTGCTGGATATTTTCCACGCAGCAAAGAGCAAGGGGGATGCGTACTACTACGATGCAAAGCTGGCACGAGCTTCGATTCGACGCTGCATTGATGTTTTGGCACTTGCCGCTTCTGCCATCATGGCCGGTACTGGCGACTTGAAGACTTTCCGCTACCTCCGGCGTTTGCACGGCAGAACGGACCCAGAAACACCGTATGGCTCGCACCTTGCAGCTCACCAGGCAATCGGCTTGTTGTTTCTTGGTGGCGGCACATACACCCTAAGCACGTCCAACATGGCTATCGCAGCTCTCATCTGCGCCTTCTATCCCCTATTTCCTACGGATGTCCAAGATAACCGTGTTCACCTGCAAGCCTTCCGCCACTTCTGGATTTTTGCGGCAGAAGCACGATGCGTCATCGTCGAAGACATCGATACCCACCGCCCCATCAACATGCCAATGCTGCTAACCTTCCGCGATGGATCAACAAAGCACATGCAAGCACCCTGTCTCCTTCCGGATCTTGAAACGATTGCGACGCTTCAGACTGCCGATCCAGCGTACTGGCGCGTGACACTTGATTTCGAATCCAACGCCGCCCACCTGGCTGCTTTCCGCAAACACCAACGTATTCATGTTCGTCGCTGTCCTGCAGGCGAAGCGCACAGCAGCGACTTTGGTGCTGCGCTGGCAGCTCGTACGATTCAGTCAGGCTCCGTCAGCAATAGACAACAGCTATGGGAATGGGTCTTTGCACTGCCGGCGCTTAGGGATGAGCTTACCAAAGCTGACATTGAGCTCATCATACCGCCCGATATGCACAGTTCTATCCACACCGATAGTCGGGCTACTATGATTGATGACAGGCTTGTGCTTTCCGACAGCGTGCAAAGCCGTAAGCGCGATGAGCTTTGGAACTTGCGACTTTTGTTTGCGTGGGCCCAGAGAGCAAGGGATGAGGGTGATGGAGGGCTGAAGTGGATCGGGGATGAAGTTGCTGAGGCCTTGAAAGCTGGGATCGAAGCAAGAATGAGAGATGCAGAAGCCAGGGCAGCTCTCAGTTGATCTGCTTTCGTAATCCTTCGAAGGGTGGATGCAAACGTAGGCACTCAAATTACATGAATCAACGAGTATTTCAACTGGAGTGCATGGACTCATCGACTTGCGCATGGTTAACAAGGGCCAGACACTGTTCTGCCAGAGCGTCAATTCAGGTCCTCTACTGCATCTTTTAGATTACACAAATCCAAATATCAAATAAACACTAACATAGAAAGTACCTTAAACTATATCTTTGGTGGTTATACCGTGAGTCTAAAAGCAAGCCTCGGCTTGGCCCGCGCGCTGCTTCACCTGCAGCTTGCCAGTCAGAATTTATCGACGTAACAGACAAAGATTTTCTTGACTGTCAAAAAGACAAATACCGAGCACCCATTCGACATCTCATATAGACTCTACAAAATGGCCGACTACGACAGCGATTCATCTGGAGTCGAAGACATTGAGACTGGTGTTACCTTGGGATACGCATCGAAAGAGGCGACGGGCGACGACTTCAGCCAGATTGGTGGTCACCCAGTAAGACAATCGCCACAATTTTGCAAAAACAAGAATATGATTACTGATCTAAGATGTAGTCATGGCTCGACAACGATTGCATTCCGTCAGGCGCCCTGGCCAAATGTAAAGTTTGCAACGGACATCTGAACCTTCTGATGCAACTGAACGGCGACCTTCCTGACAAATTTCCTGGTCACGAGCGAAGAGTTTACATATTCGGATGCAAGCAAAAGGCCTGCCGCAGGAAAGATGGCTCAGTCCGCGGCATCAGAACGACTCGCATCTCCAAAGAGGCCTCGGACGCGGCTCAAACCAAAGCATCAGCAAAGGAGGCAGCGCCACCCGCCGTAGAGCAACCCAAACCCAAGCAGACCAACATCGGAGAGTCTCTCTTCGGCGTACAACCGTCCAAGGCTGGTCAAAACGCAAACCCATTCTCAACATCTGGCTCAGCAGGAGCTGCTGCTGCAAACCCGTTTTCCACCTCGAGCCAGCCGGCCGCGAACCCCTTCGCCCCAGCCTCCTCCTCCTCGGCCATCCCGCCTAAACTGGCTGAAAAGACCGAAGCAGTCGAGAACCTGTCCCAAACCTTCGCAGACAAGGCCCGCATTGGCTCGTCCCCTCCTAAGGACTCGCCCAAGCCCACAGCGGGCCCCAAGGAGCCTTGGCCTGCGCAGTCGTCCTTCCCGCAACCTTATCCCCAGTACTACATCGACGCGGACAAGGAGTACCTCGACCCGGAGCCGCAAGCAATGCCTCAGAACGTCCGTCTCGCGGAGTCCGGCGAGTTTGAAACGACTGCCGGGGGCAGCGGCGGCGGCAACAGCGCCGACGAAAAGGCAGCCATCGATAGCACGATGGACAAGCTGTTCCAGCGCTTCGCAGACCGCCTGGCGCAGAACCCGGAGCAGATCCTACGCTACGAGTTCGGCGGCCAGCCGCTGCTGTATTCGAAGAAAGACGCCGTCGGCTCGGCCTGGCCGCGCGTGCCTAGATGTGGCAAGTGTGGCGCCGAACGGGTCTTTGAGCTGCAGCTCACGCCGCATGCGATCACGGAGTTGGAGGCGGATGATCTGTCGCTGGACGGCATGGATTGGGGCACAATTATTCTCGCCAGCTGTGCTGCGGACTGCGGAGGTGAGAACGAGGAATGGGTCGGAGTGCAGTGGGAAGAGCTCGCTGCGAGGTAAATCAAGTGGAGCTCGATAGCGGTGGCTTCTTTGGTAATTTTCGAATTTTTTCTTATAGTCGTTGCTAAAGATTCACACAATGCGGAGCTTTGTTTGGTCTATTGACCGCCATCATCATCACCATCTCTCTGTTCGTCTTCCCAATCCCTTTTGCCTGCCCGGCTCGCGCCCCTTGAAAATAAGGGGGGAGGCTGCAACTACCATATTTTTTGTGTGGATTCCCAAAGTTGATCTCACACATTCCGAAACGCCGCGCTGCAATTTCATTCGTGCATGCAAAGCCCATGAATCCATCCTTATGGAACCCGTTCTAACTTTACTTGTATGACATACCCGCTGGAAAAGACTTTGTTGTTCTGGTTTTCATTTCCCCACAACTCTACGCAGGCTGCTCGTAGGCCCGCTTGACCAGGCGGCCGAACTGGTCGAACTTGACGTTCTCACGCACGACGGTGCTGCGAGCCTCGTTCTCCTTGTTCAGGGGCACGCGCACGGTGGCGCCGTCGATGGTCCAGCCGCACACCTCGGAGACGAAGTTGTCGAACTTGGCGCCGGTCACGTTGAGCCAGCCCTCGAGGACGTCACGCTGGACCTCCTGCATGCACTGGCTGACAACGACCGCAATGCGCACCTTCATGACCTCCTCGAAGCCCTGGACGTCGGCGACCAGGTCGGCGTTGAGGTCGTCGCCCTCGAAGGTGTTCCAGAACTCGGCGTAGTTGGCGCTCGTGAGCTGGTCGTGCAGCTTGCTCAGGTGCTCGACAGCCTCAGCGAGCGAGCCAGACGCGGGTGCGACGCCATTCTGGCCGGGCACAAGTGTGTAGGTGGGGAGAAGAGAGAGGCAGAGGCTGAAGTCGGCAGAGGGGAAGACTGTGAGGGCCTTAACGAGGATGTTGGTGATGGTCTCGTCGCGGGCGAGGTGAGGGTTGAACTGGTACCTGCAAGACAATGCTTGGTTAGCTTGGCTTGATCGCGTAGATGTAGTCTTTGTAGAATTGTGCAGCGTGCAGAAGGATTGCGGCAAGTTTCAGCTAGAGCTAATATCAAATATAACTTCA
Organism: Cladosporium sp. IMV 00045; assembly: GCA_001931905.2. Taxonomy (NCBI): domain Eukaryota; kingdom Fungi; phylum Ascomycota; class Dothideomycetes; order Cladosporiales; family Cladosporiaceae; genus Cladosporium; species Cladosporium sp. IMV 00045. The sequence continues at coordinate 10,174 of MSJI02000523.1, read as the reverse complement.
GCAGGCTAGTTGGGCCTGTTCAGTACATGCTAATTGTGTTTATCATCTTCAAGAAGCACAGATCCATCCCTTTCTTCTTTTCTTCTTTGCTCGTGTCTTTTTTTCGTCGAGGAAATATGGAGAAAAGAACCAGGAAAAAATCGGTGACAACGTACAGCTTCAAGAGGGCCAGGTTTGCGTAGCAGTCATAAGTCTGGTTCTCACACTGCTGAGCGACATATTCCTGGAAAGTTCCCGTAGTCTCCGGGTTGTATCGGTCGAGGCCGTTGAGGATGGCCTCTATGTTTTCAGGCCGGTCGGGCGCGTAGTCGAAGGAGAGACCCATGTTTGCTGTGGTGATTGACCTTCCTTTATTTGAGCCCCTCTGCCTCGTGGTGAAGTTCTCAATTCGACTCTCAGAAGGCTTGGCGGCAGGCGTGGAATTGTCTCCGCTGTCAACCACTCACTTACAAAAGTATAGGGAACTTCACTTCCTCCCACAAGCACTTGTGGCCGGCCTGCGTGCATTTCTGTCCTTCGCTTAGACAACCGCGGTCTTTGCTCTTTACCTTTGAGCCTATGGACCGGAGTCCTGTCTATTTGTCAACCGGCCTTTGCACCTATGGCACCAAATCCTCCCGGCACCTTATTTCAATCCACCTCGGCCTGTGCTGCATGATTTTCAGTCGTCTCGAAATTCACACTTCACTACTACTGTTGCAAAGGGAAGTAGACCCGAGCACACGACAAAAAGACGCTCAGAGCCGATTAGGGCAACGTCAAGTATACTTTCCGTAAAGCCGCCGTGTGTTGTTCCCCGACCATGTCGACTCCTTCCCCCGACCATGTTGACCGAGGGGACCTGACTGCATCCGATCCCGCACTGTTGGTGCTATGTCCGTTGCTTGGGTAAGACCCCGCGGGAGATGTCTTACGGCCTTATGGTTTAGAGTTGTTCTGACGTGCTGCCCTTTCAGCTGAGAATATCCTAACGGCGAGTCCGGCCAGCGCAGATCGGATCGAAGGATCATTATACTGTTTGACGCTCTGCGCCTGCGCCTTCGACTGCGCCTCTGACGGGAAGGGATCGCTGTCGACATCAGATTTCTCACCGCAAGTCGGAAAGCCATTATCAGTTTATATCCTGCTGTCAACGCCGCATTTCTTTCTGGCAGGCAAACAAGCACCGACTTATGCGGGCAAACACTTCTGCAGTGAGCGGATGGAGTCAGCTTCTCACCAACATGCGCAGCCCGATATGTTGAGTGGTGATGCGGGCACCGTTCAACACCAAAATCAAGATCTTGACATACTACGAACGACGACACCGTTTCTGTGCATGTATGTCCCTATAGGGCTAGGACGAATCTTCAAACCCCGATTTTTGTCGGTCCACGCAGGGCTTTTGAAATGGGTGTTGCCGGATGTCGTAAACGTGCGCAAACTCTCGTCGTCCAAGGTTACGAGATGCCAAATTGACTCTTTCAATCAATCAAATCACAGGGTCTTGCTGTCTAGTGCATTCTGCTGTCTAGTGCACTCAGCTGCCACCACCGTGGCGTACGTTGCCTACCAGCGGCTTATACGAACCCGCAGCTGATTACCTTAGCTTTGGGCATCTTGCCGTTCTTCTCTTCCGGTAAATGCTATCGCATTATGCGTCATTTCCCAAATATTTGTGCAAGCCACACACTGCTCACTGCAGAGACAGTACTCTGGGTCACATCTTGTAGCGCCGAGCCCGGCTGAAGGTTGACTCCTTCCGTGCGTCTTTCGAGCGGTTTCCACTGGCAGTGCCAATTACTACATATTACTTGTCAACCGGAGATGTTCGAACAATACACTGTTGCATTGCTTAGCAAGATGCATACTCGGCGTTTCTTCTCCTCTTGCAGCAGCTTGCAAATCTATTGAAGCTTGCGATAGTGTACCTTTCGGGATCTTACGCGATGGCCGAGCACCTCCACTAGATATAACCCCTTGTCACCATTTCGATTCTCGCCCTATGCACTTGGAGAACACTACCTGGAGCACAGGCACTTGACCTGGTTCGTCCCCCACGCACGATCAAATCCTTTGACCATCACCAACACTCGACCCACAATACATATCCCAAGTACTGCACTTCCCGTGAAACCCCAGCAGTGCTCACACCGACACGATTCGCTGCCTGGACTGCCGTTCGAGACCCCCGCCGCCAATCAGCTAGCTCGGCACTTTCTTAACGAGCCCATCAGAACGCTCTAGGCGTTGGTTTTGACCTGAAACCCAGCGCGCGACAGTGTTGCGCCGTTCAATCACGGTGAAGCTGTCGTTGGAGCGTCAGATTAGCACTATGCGAACATCCTACGATACACTCAGGTATGTGGTTTTGAGGACAATGCAGCCCTTTCCAGCAGCGTACGGCCGTGTAAGATTATCGTGATCTAGCATCCTCACGAACGATGTCCACACTGGCTGCAAGCATGCGACGGCCAGCTTGTTGGTGCGTTGTCTTACGACACTTCGTTGGGCCGCCGATGATTGAAAATGTCAAAAGTCATACTCTGACCGGTCGCCAGATTCCTCCCCTGCGATTGTTGCCAAAAACAATAACACATGTACAACCTTGTCTGTAATCTGCAGATCATGTCCGACTTCTTTTACGATCCGAACCAGGCTTGGAACCCGGTATACTGGGCCTACAACGAGCCCCTACAGGCGACCACAGCCGCTGGACACGCACAACCCTTACAACCTGCTTTTTCCGCACCCTCGTCCGAAAACTTCTTCCTCCAACAACAACTTCCCTATAATGTACCAGTTGCGAACAACGCGACTTACCATGGCTACCCTCCGTCAGTGTCCAGCAACCACGATGGAATCAAGCACCGCTGGCTTCGTTCGATCAATTTCGAATTCCTGCAAACCAACAATGCATACAGTACTCCATTCAAGCAACACAAGTCTACCCAACCCCAGGCCCATCGATAGCAGCACCTTCGCCGAATTTCTTGACGCCAGACCCAGTAGTTCGCCCAAGAATTCCACGCAACGATTCTCGCATCTCCAATCGCAGCTCGACACTCGATCAAGCATCGACGGAAGTGTCCAGAAGTGTTTCTCCCAGTGCAAGGGCTATCGCAGACTACGGCTACAAGAACTCCGATGGAACCTGGTCGTGCGCATGGCCCGGCTGCACGTCTAGGTCACGCTTCACGCGTGCCTGCGATCTTCGCAAACACTACAAAAGACACTCGAAGACGCTCTTCTGTCGACAACACGGATGTCCTCAATCGACCGAAGGCGGCTTTTCGAGCAAGAAAGATCGAGCGAGACACGAAGCAAAGCACAATCCGATGATTACATGCGAATGGGACGGTTGCGGCCGACTGTTCAGTCGCGTTGATAACATGGTACGGGAGCGTTCATTCATACCGCGACGCTCAAGATCGTTTGCTGACCACTCCGCGACAACAGAAAGACCACGTACGAAGAGTACACGAACGACGCGCGGCGACGGGATGATGATTCCCTGCTTCCTTCAGAGTCTTCTGAAGACGACTTCACACGCTTGCCGCCCAGACTAGAGTCGAAACGGCAAAAGATGACACACGCAGACGCTGCAGCGTCAGAGAATGCGCAGCGTCGATCTCAAGAAGACGCCAACACACAACCAGCCAACAAAATGGCACCAACAACACATCGACACAGAGTGAGCGGTGTGAGACAGCTCGCTGCGAGTTAGCCGAAAAGCAATTAGCCTGCAGACGGCAGAGCCCTGAGCAAAGAGAGGTAAAGAGTATGTCAGACGGGTGGAAACGCGGACACGAGAGCCGACGTTGATTTAGGCGGTAATTGGGGGCTGAAGCTGAGATGAGATCTTGGGCTTGGGCTGTGTAAAAGAGTGATGACAAAACGATCATGAAAGTACGCGATCACGTGATACGAATATGATGCACTTTATGTTGGATAGCGAGATAGACACCAAAGAGCTTGGAGTTTCACGCTAAAGATTTGCTGCCATATCTTTTTTCGCTTGTTCGCCATGATCTTGTCACTGGGGGAGTGTGGTTTGGTACGTGCAGCCATGCCTGTCAGCGCATCTTCAAGGCGCGGATCGCTTGGTTGCTGTGGTGATGAAAGCCGCCAAAATATTTCCTGCCAGCACCGCACGTCACGGGACTTCACCAATCAATCGCGTATCTGCAAAGAGGAAGTGAGGAGATCCCAAGGGAACAAGGATTCAAAGTCGTTTTATTATTTCATTATTAAAGGCGGATATTCTGCAGGGGAAAAAAAAGCATGGCTCGTCTCGCTGGCGCACCTCGACGCCCAATCGCAATTCAAGATTCCGAAGACGAATATTCATCAACGACGACGACGAAAACGTCATCATTAACAACAAAGGCCACAAGATCTCGCACATCACCACGCAAAAAAGCGCAGAAATCTTACGCCGAGTTTAACCTTTACGATGAAGAGGACTCGGGAGCGACTCGCCGTCCAAACTGGTCATCAAAGCCCCAACAGAAAGCGCGCGCTCAAAACGACAAATCAAGCTCGCGCCCTTGAAAGCGTCTGAGAGCTCTAGCGATCTGAGGCAGAGATTCTCATCGCCGGAGAGGTCGCGGAGGAGGCCTTTGAAGGATGTCACTGGCAACAGGAGGGCGTCTTCCAGGCCGAGGTTGAATGCGTTTTCTGGTGCGCCGTCTCTCAAACCGCCTGTTATGGCGAGCGATGAGCAGGAGGAAGAGGAAGCTGAGGTTGAGGAGAGCGTTTGGTGCGGTTCAGATGCGGACTCTGGAAATTCAGACGATGAGCTTCCGAGCCCGAGGAAATTGTGGCGTGGTACTGGTAGGAGTCTGAGTGTTCATCGGCCGAAACCTGCGTCGAACAGCCTGGATGAGGCTCTGCGAGTCTTTCAAGGTCTGAGTATAGAAGAGACGAAATCGACTTCCGAAGACGCCGAAAAGCCCAAACAGTCAGTACCAGACGAACGGCCTTCAAGCTCATACGACAAGGAAAATCTCGACGCAGTCTTGAGGTTCTCACCACCTCGTCTCGCCACCAGACCAAGAGCACAAACACCCGAGCGACCCGTCACACCACCACCTGCATCACCATCGAAGTCCCGTCTGGTATCTCCGTCAAAAACCAAGCCTCGAATCCCAACTCCTCCTCACAAAGAAAGTCTCGACAACTTCTGGAACGCCAGCACGGTCAACGAATGGCATGATCAACACTCCCCGGATAAACCCCTCCAATCCCCCAAAAAGAGCCTCTTCAACCGTGACATCTCCAGTCAAGAATCAACAACCCCCGCCTCTTCGCCCAAGAAATCCGCCTCATCGAGCCCAACCAAACGCACCGCAGCCGAGACCAAAGCGAAGAAAGACTTCTCCGCTCGCAAGCACGCCCTAGCGGAGTCCTTCCTCGCCGAGCTCGACCAGACAATCACCGCCGGGCAGATCGCCGCCCTCAGCGCCTCCACCGGCGGCGTCCGTCTCGTCTGGAGCAAAACGCTCAACTCCACCGCCGGCCGCGCAAACTGGCGTCGCGAAACGATCAAATCCCGCTGCGCTACCACAACCACAGCATCAGCATCATCAGAAACAGCAGCCCCACCAAGCATAACGCACAGGCACCACGCCTCGATCGAACTCGCCGAAAAGGTCATCGACGATGAATCGCGCCTTCTCAACGTGCTCGCGCACGAATTCTGCCACCTGGCCAACTTCATGGTCTCCGGCGTCAAAGACCAACCGCACGGCGCGAGTTTCAAAGCCTGGGGCGCGAAGTGCACGGCGGCTTTCGGCGCTTCTCGCGGCGTGCGAGTCACCACCAAGCACAGCTACGCCATCGACTACAAGTACGTTTGGCGCTGCGAGGGCGAAGCCTGCGGCGCGGAGTTTAAGCGCCATTCGAAGAGCATTGATCCCAAGAGGCATACGTGCGGGAGTTGTAGGGGGAGGCTGGAGCAGGTTAGGCCCGTGCCTAGAGGTGGGGTTCTCGGTGCTGGTGGTGCTGTTGGAGGGTATGCGGGGTTTGTTAAGAAGCATTTTGCGGAGGTGAGGAGGGGGTTGCCGGCGGGGTGTAGTCAGAAGGAGGTTATGGAGGCTGTGGGCAGGAAGTATAGGGAGGAGAAGGAGAGGGGGTTACTTGGGGAGAAGAAGGGGAGTGGTGGCGCGAGTGCTGGTGGGGTGGAGGAGATTGCGAATGCGCTCGATGTCGTTGTTTTGGATGATTGAGACACTTGTGTGTTTATTCGTATTCGTTGGCAATGGCCTTAGCGACGGCGTTCTATGGATTTTCCCAGCGTTGGATGTGTACCAAAGCAATATCATTTCCTACTCAAACCATCATTATCTCATTCCAAAACACAAGACCACACTCACTCCCCACCAAACAACCCCCACTCCCTGACCTCAAAAGACGCCACCACCCTCTCCCTCCAACCCATCGCCCGCTCCAAAAGCGGTCCATTCCTCCCGTGCTCCAAATCCACACTCCCCTCCTCAAACTGCCCTTTGACGTGCGGCACGTTGACGGTAATGAGGACGTCCGTCTCCTGCTCCACCAAGCGCACGAGCGTGAGCAAGATAACCACGAATTCCGGCTCGTTGGCCCGGCCTTGCTGTTTGGCTCCCGGAGGAGAGGTCGCGAGGAGGTTGTAAGTGGGCGTGTTGGGACTGAAACAGGGAAATCACTTAGCTTCTGAAAACAAACAAGAAAAAAAGAAAAGGACAAACTCACGGCAACTTCCCACCCACCGCCTCGGCTCTCGCCCAAACCTTCGTCTTCTCTGCAGCGTCATCCTCCTCGTCCTCGACCAAATCTCTCAAATGATACTCCAGCGCTTCCCGGTCGGGCAGATCGACGCGCTCCATTAGCTCGACGACGACGGAAGAGAAACCCTCGCCGTCCAAGTAGACCTCTTGGTTGTCGGGGACTTGGCGGATGTTACTGTGACGGTGACGTGGGCAGTTAGTTTCATTGTTGGAGGTGGGAGGGTGGATTGTGTGGTTTTGTGAATGATAGAGGTGAACCTACCTGACGTCGCCGAAAGTGGATGGGAAGTCGGCTTGGATGGCGCCGCCGAAGAGGTCGACGGGTTTGAAGGATGTCATTGTCGTTTGGATTTCTTGCTTTTCTTTTCTTGGGGCTTTCCTTTGATCTTATTTTCGGAATTGTCGTCAGATGGGTTTCTTATGGCAAAACCCACTAGAATGAGTGGGATTGTGTTCCTTTTTCTGTTTCCGTTCGTCAATTTCGATTTTTCTCTTGAAATGTAAGGTGGCGATGCACACACCTTTTCTTAAGATAAATGATCGATTTTTAAAGTGTAATTCCACGAGCTGAGGTCGGGTTGGATGCGAAGAAGTGAAGTGGTGGTGTTTTTGGTAATTTAGGTACTTAGGTCTTTTCCGAAATGGACTGACTGACCTGGAAGACTGACGTTGGAGGGGAGGGACTGCACAAAGCTTTGCAGGCGGCGGCCGTTTGCTCGAACGTCTCTTTGTGACCTGCCACTGCATCCAACACTTCACAGATGGTTTTCCACATTCTCGATAGTAAGGTACTTGTATCCATTGCATTTGATTGATCCTTCACATGATGAAACCTACAAAGCTCATGAAATTTGCAAAGCGCATTATGGTACATTTTGTTCTTTGGGAGTCATTGCTAGAACTACGTCTATCGTAATATTGGCGGGCTAATCAAACGAGTTTGCCCACAACGTCCGGCCATGAAACCACAAGTTCCAAGTTCATAGAATCACATCACCTGCAAGCTAACTAACACAGGCACAAGAACCGCCATGTCTAAATGCCGTGGAGAATTTTGTTAACCCCTAAACTATGCTCATGCAATTACTCTACGCAGCCCACACGTCCTGACCAGAGTTCTCAATCCACACACCCAATTTCTCCACACCGCCGTCCCACTCGCGCAGACGCTGGTGCATGGCCTCGATACCCGCCTTGTCGAGGACCTTTGGCTGCACCCAGGAGATGCGGGCGACCTCGTCGACCTGGTCGATGCTGCCCTTGAGCAGGCCCAGGCTGAGGGCCTTCATGATCAGGTGCTCGATCTCGTCGAGGTTGACCTTCGTCTCCTCGCTGATGGTGGCGAAGGTCATGCTGCGGTCGTTGGGGGCGCGGGAGAAGACGAGCTGCGTGAGGGCCGACAGGCTGATCTTCTGGTAGAGGAACTGCTGGTGGCGCTGCAGCAGGCCGTTGCCTTGGAGGTGCGACTGCAGGATGTTGTAGGCGCCGAGGTCGCCGCGGTTGAAGGCGAAGAGCAGATCGCGCAGCCATGCGTGCTCGGTCTTCACCAGGCTGTCGAGGATGGGGTGCAACAGGAGCTCACCGAAGTTGTAGATGGTCTCGGAGACAAGCGCGGCGAGGGCGAGATCGTAGGCGAGACGGTGCTTCTCGGACTGGCCGAGCTCGTTGAGATCGACGCATGCGAGGTAGAGGAGGGTGGTGCGGTAGAAAGCCGCAAAGTTGTTTTGTGATTGGTAGTAGTCGGCACCGACGCGGTAGAAGCTGGCGTGGACAACCGTCTCCACAGAGTCGAAGGTGTCGATGATAGCCTCACACTTGTCCAAATCCTTGCGCGCCTCGGCGTTTTGGTCGAGGCGTAAACGCACGCCGGCGACACGTGTGAGGGCGAAAACGTAGGCGTCCTGTGAAGCGGGCTTGTCGACACGGGAAGCGAGGTTCTCAAGGAAAGCAAGTCGCTCCTCGTCGCCTGTGAATTGAACAGTGTTAGCCAGAAATGTGTACAGACCCCCCAATCAATCTCACAAAACTCACTCTTGTACTGTCCCGCTGTGCTCAACCCCAATTTGACCAGCTTCAACTGGTTGATCTTGTCCGCAAACGCCTTGACAAAGTTCTCAAAAACAGGTATCCGCTGTGCTGCGCTCTGCTGCTCGCCGTAGAATGCAATGAGGGTGTCGGTGAGCTCGTGCCACAGCTTGCGCTCCCAGTAGTCCTCGAAGGTGAGGAAGTAGTGCTGGACGTCATCGTTGGCCTGCTCACGCTGATCGGCAAGGAAGTTTCCAACCTTCTCGTTGTCCATTTTCTCTATCGCAGCGACCGTCTTGGATGGGTTTTCTCGGGTGGCGGAGGAGGTTGAAGGCGTCTTCCGGTGATAGAATCGAGGGCGAGAATGCGGCGAGGGTGGGGTTCAAGTTTGCGAATGCAATGCCGAGCAGACGCTAAAATGCGTGAACTGGATTGGGATGTTGATGAGGTGGAAGTATTTCCGGGTATTAGAAAAGGCGATCTTGAGCCTGAGGGCGAGATGGACCAAGGTGTTTTAGACGTCGATCCAAGTCTGTGTAGTGTCGATGCCGCGGTGGTCGGTCAAGATGTCGAATGACGAGCCGCTGATGATGTGGTTGATTTCCGGAACGGGAAAGAAGCCTGTGTGAAGAGCTTCGGCGACAAGCACACGATTGTGGCGGATCAAGTGGCTGATGTCGTGGTGGGATGGCAAGGTGATGATGTTTCTGGTGTTGCTGGGTGTTGCTGCTACTGCTTGAGCTGGCGTTGGTGACGAAGGTATCGCTTGACCTGCCGTGCCTGCCTTCTCGCGCTCGCCCTCCGCCGCCGCCGTCCAGGAATTGTGGCCGCAAATCGCCTTAGTCAGATGGGAAGAGCTCTGCCAATGCGTGTGTGAATGTACTGCACTGTTGTTTCTGCGAAAAAATTAACGTGAAATTCCTATATAGCTACATCTTACAGGAAAGATACATCAAGTCTATTTTCCTGCTTTGCATTGGCCTGGTCGGTAGAAACAGGCTCAACCCACGACTTTCGCCCTTCAAGACGGGTAAGAGCACGAGCGATCCCGACGTCGACCACAGCGCTACAGCAGCACAGCAGCAGCAACACCAGCTCTCTCACTGCCGGCCATTGGAAGAGCCTCGCACCCTCCCACCACTCTCCACTCCTCCCTCCTCCCTCTCAACAACACACACTTGCCCGCCATGGTCCTCCGCCCTGCGCCTGGGCTCCTCGCCGGCCTGGCCAAACCCTCCACCACCCTCACCACACAGGCCCGCCGCAACCTTCAAGACGTCGCCATAACCCGCACCGGCAAGCCCATCATTCGCATTTCTGGCGGCCGCAGCTCGCTCGGCGGCCACACTGCCACCGTCTTCGGTGCCACCGGTTTCCTCGGACGCTACATTGTCAACCGC
>MSJI02000522.1:0-15056 GCA_001931905.2 Cladosporium sp. IMV 00045 | reverse complement strand
TGGAGGGCGAATGGAGTGGCAACCTGGGTGTTTTTGCTCCTTGGAAGCTCGTTGCTCTCACTCTTCTCAGGGCCGGCGATGGACTTCGCGGGCGATCCCGCGTTTGGTCAGCGGACTTGGCAAACCTCAGGCTGTAATAAGGCACTCCAGGCGCGCTTCAAAGCCAACCGAGCTTGTTGCAGCCAGAGCGAGACAGCCGACGAGGTTATTATTCGCTCCTACGTCAGTTCGTGCAGCACTCGGTTTTGGGACGATTTGACTTGGCGGCTACAACCTCACCTTGTCTACTTGCATATCTCCATATCATCACTACGTACCAATTGTCCGCCCAGTACGCCCACCCATACCTACACCAGGCCTTGCGCTGTCGCCAGCCCTATTCACCGCTGTCGCTCGGCCTAATCCCTCGTTGAACTTCGCCAGCCGGCGCTGCGGGGCCCGAGAAGAGCGCGGCTCCCACGGCTTAAGGAAGGAAAGCACACGCCGGGAACGGCGGCCATACCTTCGACACAACCACTCAATTTCCGCGTCTTACACCTCACTCTCGCGAATGGCCGGCATTTCCACTCCCGCCTGAGCATGAGGTCGTCAGAAGCTTGCCAGAGGTAGCCCAGCCAGGGCCATGCAAAACATGTCCGATACGCACGATCATGGCCCGCCCAACACCATAGCCGCCCAAACCAAGTCAGCTCTGCGTCACAATACTCCCTTTCCTCAGCTTGCGCGATGGAGCCTCAATCTCTCGCCCAGCGCCATAAATTCGCTCTCGGGCGCCATGGCCGGCGTCGCGAGCGGCATCGTCACTTGCCCACTTGATGTGATCAAGACGAAACTCCAAGCCCAAGGCGCATTCAGCAGACCAGACCTCACTCCTGGAGGAACCAATACCCGAGCAATGTATCGAGGCATGATAGGCACAGGAAGCACGATCGTGCGGCAAGATGGGTTGGTCGGACTGTACCGAGGTCTCGGACCCATGCTGCTCGGATATCTCCCGACGTGGGCGGTGTACATGACTGTCTACGACCTCAGCAAGGAGTGGTTTCACGATCATGGATACAACTTCACAGAAAGAGACAAGATCCTCTCGAGAATATACGGCTCCGTGTGCGCTGGTGCGTGCTCTACTGTCGTCACAAATCCCATCTGGGTCATCAAGACGCGATTGATGTCGCAAGTCTCACGTTCCTCTAATGGCAACCGCACTCCTTGGCACTACAATAACACCCTCGATGCTGCCCGGAAGATGTACAGGTCAGAGGGTATTGGGGCATTCTATGCTGGCCTGGCGCCTGCCCTGTTCGGTCTCACCCACGTTGCCATTCAATTTCCACTCTACGAATACTTTAAGGAACGCTTTACCGGGCTTGAAATGGGTGAAACGTCAGACAAAACTGGCGATGCTGCGCAAAACTCTGCCGGCATTCTTTTGGCCACATTGATCAGCAAAGTGTGTGCCTCGTCCGCAACATACCCTCACGAAGTTATACGAACACGACTCCAAACCCAACAACGCCACATCCATCCAGAAGGTAGCCACGATGGTGTGGCTAGCGTGCAGCACAGCCAAAGCGTTTCCACGACTAAGCGAGTGGGCAACTCGGATGGATCGATCTACAGGCCGCGCTACCGTGGCGCGCTGCATGCTCTCAAAGTCATCCTGCGAGACGAGGGATGGCGTGCATTCTACAGCGGCATGGGCACGAATCTTATCAGAGCCGTCCCGGCGGCCATGACGACTATGCTTACGTACGAAAGCCTCAAGGGCATTTTAGGTCGATTGCAAGAGGAAGGGAAAGCATTAGAAGCAGATGAAGCATGAAACTCGAGCGTGAGTGTTTTTGCGATTTGAGAGAGGAGGTTGATCAGAGCTAGCACATGTGATGTGGTAGAACAAGCCACAGTGGGAGCATTGAGGTCACGGCGGCAAAGAAAGTCATTCGCAGCAAGGCGTTTAGGCGTAAAACGAGGGCAAATGGAGATGAGCTTCGAGGGCAGCGGTCGGCTTGCCCGTTCACGTGTACGTACCCTCCATAACTAAATTCACTTCAATTTTCAATATGACTTGCTTCGCTTCAGCTGTAGGCTAAAGCTCACTTTCACATTCACTCGTAGCTATGTTAGTGCCACGAGGCAGGTACGAGGAAGAAGCCGCTGGCATGTGACCTCGACCAATTGCCTGTAAAAGCTTGCATCTTTCCGCTACTCCTAACATCAACCACACACAGACACACAGTCTTGCTCTACCGAACCGACATTCTCAACACACCAATACTGCGACACATCCCTTCCAAGACTACACGTCGCACCAATTCTCCAGACACTGAGGCACACTGATGTTGTGCACCACGTATTTTCTCGAAGCGAACAAGGCCCTCGCAGAGCAGTCACTTGTCTCGATTCCGAGTATCATCATCTACGCCGTTCGTCAGCAGGCCACAGTCCTTGGCGAGCTTTCGCCTGCTCGATCATCACTTCAAGCGCTGGCCTTCGCAATTCGCGAATGACTCGCGGTTGATCGGACTCGCTCATTCACTTCACCTACCCTTACCGAAAGCTGCGCGTCGTCGCATCGGGCGCGTTCGCGTAGGCCGTTAACACCATGTTCAAAAACAAAACCCTCGTCGATACTCGTGTGCGCTTCATTCCTCATTAGCATATCGACCTCGATTCAGCACTGAATTCTGTCGACGAAGCACTGAGACCGGCATCATGGTGCAGTACATGAAAATGACGCGGAGCAAAACAGCTGGTCGTGGCAGTGGGAACTCATTTGTCTCTGTCTACTGGAAGCTGGGATTCTATGACGCATGCACCATCCAGGAAGCAAAAGAGTTTCTCGAATCCAATGGTTACTATACTCCTAAGACGACCACCAAGAACGCAATTAGGGAGCTCGCGGGTCGATATCAACGTGGGCTACTTTCCTACAGAAAGTGTAATGTCGAAGAGCTTCGTGGTTTCTGCAAGGGTCGGGGTCTGAACACGAAAGCCAGAACTGCCTCTGGCCTTGCAAAAGTACTTGAGGAAGCAGACGACGTGGCCACGTTCCCCAGGTTCTTTTCGTTGCCTGCAGAGCTTCGAAATGCCATCTACGAATTTCATGTACGCTCATTTGGCGGCGTGCCTGCGGTACATCAGCAGCCACCCCTTGTAGTGGCATCAAAGCAGCTTCGCGACGAAGCTTTGCCGCTATTTCACGAGTGTGCGACTTTCCAATTCACGTTCTGGAATTGTCCCTACATCAGACCCCTCACAACCTATCGGTGGCAAGAGCGCGATGGGCCAGAGTAAATGTTCAAGATGCCCAAGAAACATCTTGGTTTCTTGAGACAGGCGAAGATTCGTATTCTACATGATGATGGGCTTCTTATCCTACTTGATCAGGAGCGTCTATGGTGCGAGATTTATCTTGACTACAGCCCGCGCCTTCAGTCAGATCAAGCTGCCACGGTCCTCCCATCGTCGCGTGCCAGTAGGTACGAAAGAAACACCTGCGCTTTAATTCAGCGGAATTCGCGCGATATGGTACGGCATAAGCGTTCCGTTTGATTCATTCTCCCTGAATTTCGCACCCGGTTTGCCCGCTGACCAAGCCATTACTTGTCTCAAACTCGATTCGACCACCAACCCTTTTATGGACACCAGCGGCAACAATAAGCTCGAGCGCGCTCTGTTCCCAATCGTTCAAGCCATGATCGAGAGGAGTGAGAGTTGGAGTCTGCGCAAGGGTGACCTCGACATCCTGTAGCGTGCCTATGAGGATTGCGCGCTTGCTCAGGTCGACAGGGCAAGTCCATGGTGATTCGGAATGATGATGGGCGTGTCGTCACAACCTCTGGGGATGACGCCTGGATAGCGGTCGGACCGCTTGTGCAAGTAGCTTGAGAAGGAGCATATGTGATGCGAATCACGCAAGCGCATGTGGGTGTTGGCTTTGACCCAGAATGTATGTCAGTACAGTCACGGGGGCCGTTCATCGAGGAACGGAAGTTGAGAGCCAAACAAGGGACTGTGGATATCAAGTAAAATCCTTCAGACAACCTGACATTGCGTCTGGTCTGGATTTTCTTTTTCTTTCTCTTTTTTCCCTTCTTTTTCTTTCTCTTTTGTTTATTTATGATTCTTCTTCTTTTTTGGTCGAAGCCTTGAAGTCAACTCAAATGCGTGTGTTGTGGCGGAGAAATGGGTATTTAAACTCCAAAGATGAAATTGCAAATAAATCATGTTGTTTACGAGCCGTTCTTTCCAGACTGTTCGCAATCATTACAAGCGCTGTCCTAGTCTGAGGACTCTGGATGTTGAAGATGGATGCAAAACGACAAGCTGGTCCCATCAGAATGGTATTCGCGAAGCATATAACCGCTGGACTGATCCGAAGGACGGTCTAGTGTAAGGCTGCTGCCAGGGTGATTGATGGGTAACGGAAGATAGCAATAGTTGTGCCTGTTCCAGTACGTTGTGGTCATATACTCAACGGATCAGTCTGCATCATACCAAACCTTTCCGATGCTTCCACTTTTCTCCACGATATGCGTTGTTATCAGACACTAGAAAAAAACGTGGTAGCGTCACCTTGACTAGATCATTAGAGCAGTCAACAACTCACTTCCTCGTAGCAAACCGCATCGATCCAAACGACAGCAATCACCCGGCGTCTCTCCAAATCATCATTACGATCGACTCTTCATCACATCACATCAAACGACCCCAAAGAGTCATGTCAGCATGAAGTCCCCTTCACCAAACCCAAAAAGGAGGCTGAATCCCATCCCACCAAACAAAGCCGAAGCCGAAGCGCTGCTGATCCCACAGCTACGGGAAGCCTGCCGTCCGCGAGAGCGGGATTTCACTTCCCGCTTTCGTTGGCAATTCAACAGATACATGTAGGCAGACCGACAGTCGCTTGTCATCGGTCCTACGAATGTTGTGCGAGAGAGTTGATTTCCCCAACATATGCGATGATGAAGTGTTGCGGCTCGGGGAATATGAGGGAGTTCTGGAGCGATCGTGATGTGGTGTGCTGTTGTGTTACTTGTCCCATGTGACGTGCTTGTACGCGGGGATTTATCAAACAGCGCGATGCAAGAGCTATATTGCGCGCATAGAACACAAATTTTAAGTCCTGCGATAAAAAAGCAAGAACGTGCAGATTGATCACAGAGTCCAGTCGCATCCATTATTACGAGACACCCACCTCGTCATGACGCTCTCTCTACACCACTCTCGCAAAACGGCGGTGTCCGAACGCAAACGCAATCATCGCTGCGATGCGATGCGTCAACCCAGGCAGCCCTGTGACGGAAGGCACGGAAGCTCGCAGTCTTGCAGCTCGATACCGCAGCTTATCAGCTGCGTTAAGACATGGACGGCAGGGCAAAGGCAAACATGTGGCAGGTCATGTAAGGGAGGCTCATTCTCCAGCGATAAGGCGACGATGATGATGCGTACATGGAGATAACATCGCAGCTGCGTAGAACAGGCTCTCTCACCAGGTTGAAGTCCGACGTGCTGACGTTGGCACGATCCAGATATAGCAACGCACAGCAGGCGGTGCGGCTGGGATTGTGCGAAACTGTGTTTCCGTCGGGAGGTTGATGCGCGCCAACCGTGCAGAGAGACCATGCAAACGATCGGGAAAGTGAGACACATGACTCCGAATGAGCCCTAGGTTGTTGATGCGAGGTGAGAGTTTGAGAGAGATATCAACGGGGTAACGGAGCCAGCAGGAAAGCAGCATCACAATCCAACGTATCAAGATGTTGATGACCTGATACAATCAATCGGTACCTGCGGGGGAGGATGCTGTTGATGCATGATAGAGTGCTCGAGAAAGTATGGGCAGGGGGCAGAGACGCCTGGAATGGGCCAGAGGACGCGGCAGGTGGGAGCCCGCATGTGCGGGAAATGCAAGTCCGGGGTGGTGGTGGGCCAATGGCTGGAGAGCTGGAGACAGGGCTAACGGGTATGGGGTCAACCTTGATGACAACCTTACACCATCTCTCGACAGCAGCAGCATCTGCCCCAGCGCTACGGCTGACACCACCACCACCATCGTACCATTCTTGGAGCTGGTGCTGCTGTGCTGCTGCTGCTCATATCTGCACAGCGGATGCTGCGGTGAAGGTCTGACCACGTCTGTGTCACCCAGAAAATAAGTACCTCTCAATCACCCCTCCTTCCACCACACCTTCCTTTCCTTCTCCTCCCCTTCTCTTCCATCCCCGTACCATCTACAGACAGCTGTTAGCTATCAAGCTTCATTCTCGAGCTGTCGTGAACCCAAACCAAAAAGATTAATTATTCCCGTTCATTCACTTACCTCGACATTCACTCGACGACTCTCTCTACACCCAAGCAACACCATCATCAACAATGGCAGCTCGCAGATCCGTTCAGTTCATTGCCCTGCGCAACCTCTCCCGTGGCAGCCATGCCCAGGTCCGCAACCTTCACATGACCGGCCCGGCCACCTATGCCTCGCCGGTCCTCACCAAAGAGCGTTCGGGTCTGAGCCTCCCGCGTGATATCGCCGGTCTTCGCAATGAATGCAAGAAGAGGAAGATCGACTTCAGTGGTAACAAGCAAGAGGTAAACATCGCCAACAACAACCACACAACAGAGACAGACCACTAACACTTTCCCCCAGCTTATCTCCCGCCTTTCCGCCGACGAGATCACCCGCTCTCGCGCCTTCAGCACTGCCGTCGAGCAGTCAAAACGTCCTACCGCCACCGAGCAGCAAAAGTCCGAACCCTCCAAGCCCGTCCGCCACTTCAACACCTCCCGCACTCTCAAGACGGTCAACGACTCCTCCACCATCGACTTCGCCTACCTGCCCGACTTCGACCCGGACAACACCGCCGCCAGCAGCACCCTCATGATGCGCGTGCCCATCCTGCCCGATAACACTTCCGCGCCGGCATTTGCCCCTGAAGCTGAAATCGTAAGTTCGCCACACGACCCAAACCTCAAAAGTAAGGAAGATCAAAGAATTAACACCCTCCCCAGACGGTCATGAAACCCGAGATCGAAGCCGCCTCTCCCGACTCCGTCATCCTGCCCATGGCCGACTCCCACGACGGCCACGCCAACGACATGGACTTCTCGCGCGTGTCCAACTTCATGGCCGCCGGCGTCGCCAGCGTCACCAAACCAGTCGAGAAGCAGGCTGGCGTGCTTAAGGAGGTGTGGAACAGCATGCTCGACGACGTCATGGGTGGTAGCAGTAAGAAGGTCGCTCCGGCTTGATGTTGAGGTGACTCGGATTGTTTGTATATTGATGGGGTTTAGCAATGAGGTGAAAGGGGATTTACAGTTGGTTTGTGAGCGAGCGTGCATCAGATACCATGATTGGGTGCATTTAGTCGTATGAAGAGCTTGATTTCGCTGCGTGTGGCGATACACACTGCAAAGAAACTTGGTTGTTGCCAACATTTCATTACTTGAACGTATCACCGAACGTTGTGGCGTACCCGGAGCATACTTGTTTGTGACACAGGCTCGAACCCAAACTCGAGGTGCCATTTCCTCAATCAGAAACTTTGTCTCGACCCGATCAAACTTGATATCGATTCTGGTGCCAAACTGGATTTACAATGATTGGTTTTCCGGGTCTCCAATAATGATGAATAGTTCAAGCCAGCAATGTCTCTTCCCTAAACAGCGTCTGCTCCGCTTGTAGTCAGACGCAGTCGTTTGGTAGCACGATCAGTGAGTGAGTGGTCGCGATGACTGAGGTTGACAAAATCTTCACGTTCGTGACCGGTTCTTGGACCGTTCGACAATTAGGGCGTGGGTTTGGAGTAGCAGGTCCAGAACGGTGGTGGCGTTGTTGCTCGCGCATGCGATGTATGAGCCGAAAGATCAACTTTCATTCGAAGCACGCAGAGAAACATTCAATGCCGATTTTGAGAGTTCATCCATTTACAGGTTATTAACAATACATCTCGCTAAGACCTACCAGCCGCCCATCCGACTTTTGTTCTCCCTCCCCCCTTCCCATTCGTCATTATCATCATCAAATGCACACACGAAATCGATGCGTTCGTAAAGTCATTACTCTTCCCGAGTCGTAACAAGTCGCTGAAAGACGTGGCGTGGAACCCGCCTGCCAGCTCCGAAATGCGTCTAAAGAAAAGGAAAGATACTACAATTCTGCCAATACCGACCAACCATCCAACACCGTCCAACCTTCAGCGAAGATACAGAGCCGAAACGGCATGGGAAGTTTCTTTTTTCTTTTTTTTTTTTCCGTTTGTTTTGTTGAATTGTTTCAAACAGCCGGCCGGAACTTTTGGTGCCTGACTTTTGTTGAGGAATGCCACCAAGCAAGCATGGCGCATTGCTGTGAAAGAATGGATGAGGAAATGACTGAAAGCCGCTCATGATCGCTTGCTCGTACGCTCAAATCGTGAGATGCCGTCCAGTATTACAGTCAGAAAAACGAAAAAAGCCGGAAGAAGAAAGCCAACCGAGAAAATGTCGTGAAAAGAATTGCTTTTGTCGCGCCTCGTTGTCGGGCGTCGTATTCGTCGTCTTCATCGCCTTCGTCGTGGTCGTATTCGCCTTCGTCAACGTCGTTGATGTTTCAATCATTGAAGACATGAGGATGACTTTCCCGGTCAGACGAGGTTTTGCGCAGAATTCCTGGTCGTCGACCCTCTCAGAGCCGGGACCTTTCAGCATCACGCCTGATCCGACGGGTGTTCCTCGAAAACTCCAAACCACGCGTGTACTTGCGACATTGGACGTAGTCGTCGTGCAGACTGCACTTCTGGTCTTGCCCGAGACCCGGGCAAGGTCGCTCGCCGGTGGCTGTGTCTGCAGCCATCAGGCTGTTCAAAGACAATTTCCTGTCCGATCTTTTGGCATAGTTGTCCTCGATCGCCTTGAGGATCTCTTCTTTGAGTCCAGGGGCTCCCGGCTCCTTGAGATCTCCCCTGAGTGCGTGGTAATGGAGCAACTCACAGAGGACGATAAAAGCGTCCATGACCTCCTGCTTCCTGCCGGCGACCCCAGATTTGCGCCGGTTGCCCGTCATCTGGGCGGTTTGCGCTTTGTAGCCGAGGTAGAGCTCCAAAAGATCCTCCATGTACTGGTAAGAAGCCGATTGACCCTTGCGGGAATCCTTCTCTGAGTTGGTCTTCTCCGACTTCCTCCTGCACTCTTCCGGGTTCTTGCAGCGTGTGCCCGATTTCCTGCACTTCTTGCTGCACCCGGCCGAAAATACGAAGCCAAGCTCGTCAGCGGATAGACCGGCGCATGAGCGCTTGCTTTCGGCCTCAGAGATTGATCCTTGTGAAGCAGACCCACGCTTCGAACGACGCGGGCGGGAATTTGAAGCAGCTTGGGACATGGGGGAGATCGGGTCGTGTGCCATCATCGTTGCTGATTCATAGCCCGAAGAGCTCGCGTAGTCGCTGTAGGCTGTTCTCGGCGAAGAAACGGCTGTGGATGGCAAGGACTCCATGCTGTTGTGCGCGAGGCTGTGGTACGAGGGGAAACCCAGCTGATGGTTTTGGGTGTGAGCGGACGGTTGTGCTGCTACTGGGCCGTTGTTCAGATTGCGAGCGAGGAGGGCTGGATGCGGCGAAACGGTGGCGATCGTGAGTTGTGGCACATCGTGGATCAAGGCGTGGACACCTGGAAGTGACAGTCTCGTTGCGTTGAACCTGTACCAAATTCAGGATTCCAGTCTCAAGTCAAGTCCAACAGGATCGACTCACTGGGCTTGGTGGGGATTGTCCCTATAAACGGGGAAGTCGTTGCTATCATAATCGTTCATATTATCGATTTCGGGCTGGTGAGAATGTCGCGCGGGGGTGCTTGCACAAGTCGACTGCCTCGATGTTCACAGCCGCGGAGGCACGTGCGAAGATTGGGTTGTTCGTACAAGAGGTGATAAGCACAGATAAAATCAGATGAGCCAACTAAAACCACGCAACCGCCGCACAACAGATGTCAAAGAAACACAAGAGAGTCGGTGAAGTCTGACGGGTTGTAGAGAAAGAAGACGACTGGACGAAGAGGGAACGACGCTCATACTTATGCTTCACGAACCCCACGTCCAAAGCATTCGTAAGTTGGTTCGAACCTGCCGGTTCCTTCAAGGATATTACCCCTGGTGCCACAAAAAATCAGTCAGGAGTGAAGATCGCAAAGTTGAAACGGGATTCGGGAAGATGGACATCTACGGGCATCGGCCTCGAGCCGTCAGGGCCTGGAAGTGTAGCAGGAGATCGGGCAGCGGAGCTGCAAGGGTATCGCTGTCGCAGAGTATTGGAACTGCAACACTGTATTGCCAAATGTTCCTCTTTGAGACAAGATGGGCGGGAAGATGGCATCCGTGAGATGGTGAATCTGAAGCCGTCCCTTGCTTCCCTGCTGCAGGACTTTCGATTGCAGCATAAGCGAAGGGAGATTTGACAGAAATTTGGTTCGCCGACTTGTTCCCCGTTGATAACGTCTCAGTAGTGTTGCTCCAGAAGACTTAGGTGCATATACATATGCCGGTTGTGTGTGAAGGTCAAGGCGGAACAGGGACCCGCAGACGTGACGACGCAATTCGATCTAGGCGATGGGCATTTCTGCTATGACTTGCAGCGGATACTTGCACCACACCCACGAGTAAGCAGATGAGCAAGCAGATCATCAGGCAGGTGCATATGTCAAGACAGACCGCCAGATGCTAGGACCTCTTTTGTGCGCAGCAACAGACCGGGCTAAAGCAGGGCACGCGTGAAGTCGTTGCACCGTTATAACGCATCTGCATCTGTTGGAAAGCGTGAAGAAGATTAGGCCAATACCCGTGCGCGTGCCAACTTGTCAAGCAGATCTAGACTAACGTTGACAGCTGGCCGTTGGCATCGCATGGATGCTGCTAATCGAGGGAGCACGCATTTGGGGGCGTCAGTGTGTCGCTACTCTGTCAACACACCATCTGGGATGTGGCGTTAACCGTTCGGCGTGCTTTGGTGGCCTGCATCGGACGCCGCTGGTCTGACTTTTCAGGACTGTGCGACCTGAGCTGGTACGGCGCCCAAGGTAGTGGCTCTACCTCTCTGTGCTCTCCCTAATGCACAGCCAAGTGGATCCTATCGTATAGAAAGACAAGCCAGGCCTGGCGAGCGTGGCACAAGAAGCATGGATCTAGCGGGCCCTCGTCGAGCCCGTGGGGGTCGTTCGCTCGTTCGTGAAGGGGAAAAGGCGTGGCAGGAAAGGAGTTCTCATGAGATGATGTCCGAACAAGGCCGCGCGCGAACACAGCGACCAGGTTCAGAACGGCCTCTATCGAGGTCCATGTTGCGCATACACGGGTCATCGCAGGTATCGCGCCAAAGAGACAGCCAGACGAAGCGCGAAATACGAGGGTGCTGAAGCGATCAGGACCTCTCACGCAGGCCGTCATGTTCGGCAATCTGCAGCCATGATCCAGAACGGAAGGTGGCTGCCGACGTTCGCCCACAATATGGCAGAGAAGACGAGATGATTCGTGAAGAGCTTGTGGGGTAATAGGCGCGGGGAGGAAGAAGCTGCAGTGCCGGCGGGTCATGCAAGGGTGACTGTAATGCCGGAGAGGCTGGGCCAGCGACAGCAATCACCACAACGCTTCAAGCCGC
Organism: Cladosporium sp. IMV 00045; assembly: GCA_001931905.2. NCBI lineage: Eukaryota > Fungi > Ascomycota > Dothideomycetes > Cladosporiales > Cladosporiaceae > Cladosporium > Cladosporium sp. IMV 00045. The sequence continues at coordinate 3,435 of MSJI02000522.1, read as the reverse complement.
TACACGTACATGCGCAGGATCTGATCGACTCTTCAGCGTTCTTGTGTGCCTCGAGTTCATCCATACTCCACTTTCGGCCTCTCCAACCTGGCCAATCCCGTAGCAGCTGCAGATCTTTCGGCGTCACTGCAGTGAGAGTGTGGGATGTGGCTTCGGCCAGATCTACTCCCCGTAGGTCGGCATGCCGCGAAAAGCGCTGCCGATATCGAACCGTGCCGTGCCGTGGTCATGTAGGTAGCATGTTTTATCAGATAGATTCATTCTTCGGGATCGAAGTGACAGAGCTGCATTCACCGCCCCGCGGATGCTCGAATCGAGAGCCGCGACGAACTAGAGCTGTCACACGACCATGCTAGCAATTTGATTGCGTATGCTGGAGGATACATGTATGAGAGCCGAGGACCGGGAAAAGAGGGCGATATTGTAGGAGTGAAGAGGTTTAGCAGCAACGCCCATCACACGGGAAGTCCGATCAAAGTTTGCCAAGCTTTCGTTCGATGTCACTTTAACCTCACGCTTGCACATACTGTAAATCGATGTCCAACTTGCCTGAAGACGACTTGTAGCGAATGTACCGAATCGCTCATCCGCGGACCTCACTGTCATAACCGTTGCCACGTTGCTTGGTAGAGGGGTCTGACACCTTGCGATCGATCAAGCCTGCCCATCGTTCATGCGCCCATGCAGCTCTACGGCGGCGGCAGTCTACCATCAAAGAATCTGCTCAGATCAATGCCGGTCCATCGACAGGGGCGGCAATCCCATGTCCTGCATCATCGCTGACTCCGGTCAACATCGTGGTTCTTGAGCATCATAGTACATGGCATTGCATTGGTTTCGACCAGCGCACACGCCCTTCGCGCTTGTTCCTCCTCGCTTAACGTCGCCATCCATGCACATATTCAGTGAACAGCGTCCTGAAACATCAAGCTGCAGAAATGATACCAGGATCATTAAGCGCGCTGTCCTTAATTCACCGCATTGCCCTAACAGCCGAAAATCAAATTGATGCCGAGCCGATGCATATTCCACTTCGATTTACAACCCGTGCCGTGCCATCGTCCCCGAGATGATTTGGTTGAGGAGATGGATCTGCGGAGAATCATGAGTGGGAGGGATTGATGGCCGCTTCTGGCTGATTACGTTAGCTTTGATGCGTTGTCAAAGTGCTTCACGGGAACGAACATTGAGGAGCAGAAATGACCCAGGTCACATACTAGTCATTCTTTTGAATGAGACTAGCTACGTAAAAGTATGTAAACACCCACGAATCTTCGGGGATATCCCCGGTGAATTCCAGCCCGAAGTAGAGTCCCTTTTTCCATCCAGAAACAATTGATAGGTGCTGCAATAAGGGCTCCCGTGAATTCCAGCGTTCGTGCATTGGTTAGCAGCCCACAGAGGTGCCGAGAGAACGGTCGATTGGCACCGACTCCAGCCAAGTCCACAGGCTCTCACTCTCTTCAATCATGTCAAGACATGAGAAAATAAAACAAAAGCGGTCAAGATCCTCGAGATACATATGCATAGACTGGGCACATGCACAAGCCTGTCAGCCCAAAGCTAGAAGGCCAATCGTTCAGAACCTTCAGAGCAAAGGCGGTCCGATCTGCATTCTGTGGTCGAACACCATCCAAGACAATGCGCATTACGCACTGATGGACAAGAGGTAGCCCTTTCGTTCGAATCGTCTACGCTTAATCAACTGGAAGCAAGCCAGTATAAGAATTCGAGTGAATGAGGTGGTATACGACGTTAAGGTTTAGAAATCTTGGTGATTGAACGCGAGTGGAAGTAGATACATTTCCAACGAATCATCGCTGTCAAGCAATCCTTCAACTCATCTATGTTTTCAGCACATAAAGACTGTCCGGATGGCAAATAAAAGTGGAACTAACGAATAAGAGTTGTTTAGACCGTTCGAATCGATATATTGGAATATATTTTACTACACTAACGTTATTAAGCGATTAAACAGTCCATGCCCAAAAAACAGCGTAAATTCACAACCAGCATAGCTCTTGACAAACTCCATAAGCCTGTCCTTTTATTCAATCAGAGCCCGCTACCCTCCAAGCACAAGACAAAATACCTCATGTGAATGACCAGATGGAAAGCGAACGAAAATCACGAAGCACCTTTTAATCAACCCTTCCTCCTCAGGCCTTCGCCTTTTCTCATCTCTACGCGAGTAATTGAACCAGCTATCACACTACGAGAAGCGATCTACGGAGCCGAACAATCCAAAAACACTTCTGCCAACCACCACCGTCAAATCTATTCACTACACACCCACGTCTTCGCACTCGCACTCGTTTTTGGACATGCACACCACGCACACCACGCGCACAGTACATACATATCCATGCCCATTCATCTCCCCTCATCCAAACCAAGTTACACCCGTACAGACACATATCCGACATCGACAAGTCAAGCCCATATCACCTCGCTGTTTCGCCGTATCATCACCATCTTCATCTTCCGATCTATCACCACAGCCCACACCAGTCAAGTAAAACCAGCAACTAGAGGTGAAGCTTCAATATTCCAAGCCAGCGAGCCACCCAAGCATCTACCCGTCCATTCAGAAATGCTCAAGTCTCTCACATCTTATGCCCTCCCAGAGAGACGCATCCCAGGACATATCGATGATAGCGAAATACACGTCTCGAATGCGAAGATATGGTCTGACACAATCATCCGCCAGGCTCACTCCAGGACTCACGAACCTATTACAGAGCAAAAAATCAAAACATGTCAACCAGCAAAGTCAAGACCCCAAAAGGTAAGGTAAGGAAAAACTTGAATTACTTTCTATGCACTTTGGTGTCTGCTCAAAACAAAACAAGAAAACGTGACGATATTATAAAGACCCCTTTCCATTCCCCAGCCGCTTCCTTGAAGGCCTATCGAACAAAACGCACAAGAGCAATGGTATGGGATGGTGGTGGTGGTGGTGGTAGTAGTAGTAGCAGTAATAGTAAGAGAGAAAAGCCAAATCCATTCTGACTGTAGAAGAGCTTGAGTTGTTGTTGAGAGAGACAGAGAGAGACGAGATAAAAAGGACAAGGAGAAAGCAGAAGAAGCAAACGCCAGATGCATCAAAACGAGAAAAGTGTTTTGAGTGTTTTCGCCTTTTCCCAAGCGCTGCTAAGCAAGCGAAGAAAAACCAACGATGGTGCCTCGCGGGGGAAAGATGCCAGACACCATCAGGAGATTTTGTTCGCTTGAACCACTTCATTATTCTCCTTTCCTGGGCGATGGGAATTTGGCGATCCTCATTGCGCGCTTGTTCAACCGATATGCAATTGATTCAGTCCCCGTACTATGCTTTCCCCGGGGATATGTGATCCGTGAAGTCGTGCGCTTAAAGGAGGCCGAAGAGGACGGCGACGACACCGAGGATGCCAGTGGCGCCGGTGATCTTGAGAG
>MSJI02000521.1:0-18970 GCA_001931905.2 Cladosporium sp. IMV 00045 | reverse complement strand
TCAATCAAATCTCCGCGCCGAGGGTCCAAGAGAAAGTCGACCGGGCGGACAGAGAGAGAAACCCCTTTCACTTAGCACTCTCCACTTGCACCAGAGACATAATTCCCCCACGTGTCCTCGCACTCCTTTTTGTCGTGGATTCGATTGTTGCAGTCTTTCCCTTCATCCCTACCCTGTCGTTGTCGTCGTCGTTCCTTCGCTGTCCATCGAGGCAGTGCAATCTTCTTGGTTGAGGCGCCTGCACGCGACATCACTCATCCGCCACTTCCGCTGCCATTTTGACGTCTGGACTTCAAATAAACACGACAACAGTCTTTTCAGGCCTCCGCATCCATCTAATTACACACCACCCTCACACGCGCCGCATATACCGCCATTATGTCCGCTCCTTCATGGCTCGAGGTCGGCATGCCGACCCTCGACCGTCCCTTCGGCGTCGCCCTTTGGCCCATCTTCTCTGCCGCCTGGGAGAAGATGTTCGGCTACCCGGCTGAGAACTTCAGATTCATTCAGGGCAAGGAGCTCATGTCAACCCACAAAGAGACGGCTATTGCGCTCGTTGTATACTACATCGTCATCCTTGGTGGTCGCGAGCTCATGAGGAACCGCGCGGCCTTCAAGTTGAACGGTCCCTTCAAGATCCACAACCTGTACTTGACCATCATCAGCGGTGGTCTCCTTGCGCTCTTCATTGAGCAGCTCCTCCCCACCCTGGTCAGGAATGGTGTCTTCTACGCCATCTGCGACCTCAACGGTGGCTGGACTGACAAGCTCGTTCTGCTTTACTACGTGAGTTTCGCGCTTGAAAAGGAGGGAACTCAAGGAGAGGACCAAAACTAACATGCAATTCCACCAGCTCAACTACCTCACCAAGTACCTCGAGCTGATCGACACTGTCTTCCTCGTCCTCAAGAAGAAGCCGCTCACCTTCCTCCACACCTACCACCACGGCGCCACCGCCCTGCTTTGCTACACCCAGCTTCTCGGCAACACCGCCGTCTCCTGGGTCGTCATCACCCTCAACTTGACCGTCCACGTCGTCATGTACTGGTACTACTTCCAGGCCGCACGCGGCATCAAGATCTGGTGGAAGAAGTACATCACCATCCTGCAAATCACCCAGTTCATCATCGACCTGGGCTTCGTCTACTTCGCCTCCTACACCTACTTCTCCGCTAGCTACTTCCCCTGGCTGCCGACCGCCGGCATCTGCGCCGGCGAGGAGTTCGCCGCCTTCGCCGGCATGGGCATCTTGTCCAGCTACCTCGTCCTCTTCATCGGATTCTACATCTCCACCTACAAGAAGCCCGTCAAGAAGGGCCGCGGCCGCGCTGCCAGCGCTCTTGTCGAGATGAAGGACGAGCAGCTTCCCACCGCTAAGCAGGTCCAGAGGAGACTGAGTGGTGGCCAGGCCACTCTCGCCACTGGCAAGGAGAACGGCGCTCCCGCCTCCAACGGCCGCGCCACCCGCTCGCGCAAGGCTTAGATGGCCAGCGAGGATTCGGATCCGGAATGCGCTATAAGTGACCCGGCTGTCGAAAGGCGATTGGCAGGTGTGTTAGCAGTCAAGCGCTGGTTGGAAAGACACCAATAGATAAAGGGGTCGAGGGGGTTTGGAGACGAGAGAGGGAGAGAAGATACAGAAGAGAGGAATCGGAGTCGGGCCAACATCTTGGGCTCCGCTCATGCATTGCGTTGTTATTTGCATAATCACGGCGGGGTTTTACCTGAGCATGGAGTTGAAACCCACCGAAAAAGGCGATTTGCACATTCGTGCAACATGCGCTCTAATGCTTACGGAAGGAGTTCAGGGCATGTCTTGTCGATGATGGGGAAAGGCATCGTCGATAGTCAGGAAAGGAAGGGAAAGGAAAACGAAAGGCACAATGGCATGGCAAGGAATGGAGTCGGGGTTGTTTTCTTGTATGATATATGTATTTGCTAAAAGAAAGAAAAGAAAATATAGAATTTTAATAATACATTATGCATCTTAATCACCTTCTTTTCTCGGATCTGAAGTCGGACCTAGGGGGAGATGTGGTTATACAAAACTGAGCAACCTACACTGCGCATGAGATGCAACATTGGTACAAGAGAGTCGCCATAAGGGTACGTACGAATGATGAGATTATAAGATAATGCCAGTACAGGCAACGCCTTATGTTGCTCATGAATTGATATCTTGATGCGATTCCTGCTTACTTAGTCTTGTGTCAGGCACCAAATTGAAGTTTGTATTATCGTTTCATTCCTTGGGCAAAAGACACAAGAATCATTGCTCAACAGTCATCCTTTGGCGCGGAGACCAGACTGCCTTCAATAACATTGCTGAAACAATAGCCGCTAATACTGGCGTTTTGAGTAATTCAACAGCTCTCTTCTTGTTCATCTTGTTGTTCACCAATGAGATCGAGCAAACAATACATGTTGCATTATGACATACATGTATGTTCCTTAGAGTACATGCATGTGTACGGAAGAAAAGTGAGGTCATTCTCGGCTAAGATACCTCGCCCATGCCCTGCGCCGCATTGGGTAGGTTAGCCTAGCGAAATCAAAACACACCAAGATCCACTCTTTTGCCATCGTTTGTCGTTGGTGTCCAACACGACCAAGAAACCTGAAAGGTAGGAAACATTGAGTCCTGAGCTTGCCACGGCTCTACCAATCTCCTTGCTCCTTCCACCCAGTTATCGCTGCACTTACCATCGCACAAGAACAAAGCCCCACTGCCGTTACCAGTGGAGGCAAACACCAGTCATACACAACGTTGACTGTTATATTCACACTTCCATCGCACTTCATTCTTCCTTTTATCTCCTAGCATTAGCAGCCTACGCGACCTAGAACTCACACAGTATTTTAGCTTCGCATTCCATCGATCTCTCCAATCCAGACGCGTCAAGTGGACACCGACACCGACGACAGCAGCAACATCAACGACCATGGCACCGATTGTGCATCTCGTCCGTCACGCGCAGGGGTTCCACAACCTCTGCAAAGAGAACGAAGTCATCCACGACCCTCTCCTCACACCGGCCGGCAAGGCACAATGCGGCACCCTCCACCACAGGTTCCCGCACCACGCCAGTGTGGATCTCGTGGTTTCATCGCCCACAAGACGGACGCTTTACACCTCACTCCTGGGCTTCGAGGAGGAAATCAAGAAGAGAAGCCTCAAAGTCCTCGCCCTTCCCGAGCTGCAGGAGACCTCCGAATTGCCTTGCGACACGGGATCGTCACCAGAGGACCTCGCCAAAGAATTCACCAACGAGCCCGTCGATCTCCACTTGGTCCACCACGGCTGGAATGTCAAGGCTGGCAAATGGGCACCGGATCAGGAAGCCATTGCTGAGAGAGCTCGAGTTGCTCGCGAGTGGCTGAGGAATAGGCATGAGAAGGAGATTGTCGTTGTTACTCACGGTTCGTTCAGAACCTGTCTTGACGCTTTTGCTGCCACTGCTTTTGCCACTGCCTTTCTATTGGCTTTGGCAAGTAGCTTTGCGTGATTTTTGCTTAACGAGGAAAGAGAATACTGATGTAATATCACAGGCGGCCTTTTGCACTATCTCACAGAGGACTTCAAGGACAAGGACCGGTTCCCCGGCACTGGCTGGGCGAACACCGAGTTCCGCTCTTACCGCTTCGACGATTCCAGGTATGCTCCAAGCTCATGTTTCTTTCTCAGTGCAAGCTACTGATCATCTCCAGCCCTCACGAAGCCCATTTGATCGAGACCGAAGATTCCAAAACCTGCAGAACCTCCAAGCCACTCGACCATAACGAAGTCACGCAATTGAAGCGCACGATGTCGCAAGAAGCCGCCGACAGAGTCGATGAGGCGAACAAGGAAATCAAGGCAGAGACGGAAGACGGCGCTGAGGGTGCGGAACAACATGCACAGCGCGTTCAGTCGAAAGTATAACCATCCCTGTGTGATGGTGTGCTTCAGGACGGACATCTGACATGCTAATTGCAGCTGCAACAAAACGCAAGGGACGACGTTGAGACTTTCCTTTGAGGATAGAGGTTTTTTTGAATCATGGGGCATTGGAGAATGGCATCGACGGACAGGGATTGCATAGATGTGATGACATGATGATTGCGTGACGGTGGACAACCCCCACACTCTGGATTGGATGCTTATCTTGGATTTACGAATGGACGGACTGGTAAAAGGCAGGGACACTCGCGGCATTGCGGCATTGCATTGTATTATCGATGATTAGCTCAAGATGCGTCTTTTGAAGCCAGCAGCATAGCGTTCCTTTCTGATCGTAGGTAGCTACATGATAGGCGAGAATACCACCTCCAGCGTCAATCCGATGCCAATGCCATTGCCAAACCTCCTAGCGTCAATCCTTTCCCCATGTTGATCTCAAAATCTCGCATAAAGTCATTGGTTCGCTTCGCAGGTGCATAAGCGTCTTTATACATATACGATAGACCTTGGCCGGTGAGGCTGGGCCACCCCTACCGTCTCTCATAGAAAGGCAAACTCAACAGTACCTTGGTGATCTTTCGACTGCTGTCAGACGAAAGCCTCACGCGTGCCCATTAAGTTTACAAGACTAGACCCCAAAGCAGTTCACCAGGTACCCGCCACCCACTTGACTAGCAATTCACTACTTGACTTTCTCTCCCGCCGCTACCGCTTCAACGCCCGTGCACCAGCAGCAGCATCGAAGCATCAGCGAGCAGCCCACCAACACCATCGCAGCGCATTTCCATCACGTCCGACCTGTCAAGTCGCAAGGCAGAGTAAAACAGCCACTTGTTTCTCCTCGCGGCCTTCCGCTCACCCCACCTCATCCCATCAGTCGTCTCTGCGGCCAACCCTTTCACGCTCTTCCACGACGTTCCGGTGCTTCTTTTCTTTTTCCCACCACGCCCGCCGCAGAGAAAGACAGCGCCATTGAGCCACCGCCACCACCGACGCGTATGTCGTCGATGCGAGCAGCTGCGTCTTCACACCGGGCCATCAGCAGGGCGACCGGCTTGTCCGGTGCGTCGTCTTTGAGGAGGAATGGATACGGCTCGTCGATAGCCTTGCGGCCGGCCGTGCTCGGTCTGGCGAAGCTGTTGTTCTTGCCGCTCGCGAGCGCCGCGCCGCTGCTGCAGGCGAGGAGCCATGGCGGTGACGAAGAGCTGCCCAAGGACCCCGGCGACCCGGACCTCTACATGTACTTGGGCGTGGCTGTCGCGCTGGTTCTGCTGGGAGGCGCTTTTGCCGGTCTCACGATCGCGCTCATGGGTCAGGACGAGACGTACCTGCAGGTCATTGCTACGAGTGGAGAGGGATCGGAGAAGAGACATGCGAAGAGGGTGTTGAGGCTTTTGAATAAGGGCAAGCATTGGGTTTTGGTCACGCTGCTGCTCAGCAATGTCATTACCAATGAAACTTTGCCTATTGTGTTGGATAGAAGTCTGGGAGGAGGCTGGCCTGCTGTCGTCAGCAGTACTGTACTGATTGGTGAGTCTTCGTGCTATTCTAGAGCAGATCGATCGACTGGGATACTCACAAGTTGCCAGTCATCTTCGGTGAAATCGCTCCTCAGTCCGTCTGTGTTCGCTACGGTCTTTCCATTGGAGCTTTCATGTCGCCTGCGGTTTTGATGCTGATGTGGATCATGGCGCCTGTTGCGTGGCCGACTGCGAAGCTGCTGGACTGGCTCCTCGGCGAGGACCACGGCACCATGTACAACAAGCCCGGTCTCAAGACGCTGGTTCAATTGCACAAAACCTTGGGAACCACCCCTGCCGACAGGCTCATGGAAGACGAGGTCACCATCATCAGCAGTGTTTTGGACCTGAAGGACAAGCCTGTCGGCGATATTATGACGCCGATGCAAGACGTGTTCATCATGAGCGCCGATACTGTTCTGGACGAGAAGATGATGGATACCATCCTTTCGCAAGGTTACTCCAGAATCCCGATCTACGCACCGGACAACGCTAGGAACTTCATTGGTATGCTGCTGGTGAAGATCTTGATCACTTACGACCCTGAAGACTGCAAGAGAGTGCGTGACTTCGCGCTCGCAACTCTCCCCGAGACTGGACCTTACACCTCATGTTTGGACATTATCAACTTCTTCCAGGAGGGCAAGTCTCACATGGTGCTTGTTTCTGACTACCCTGGCCAGGACAAGGGCGCTCTTGGTGTCGTTACTCTTGAAGACGTCATCGAAGAGCTGATTGGTGAGGAAATCATCGATGAGTCGGATGTGTTTGTCGATGTCCACAAGGCTATCCGCCGACTGGCACCAGCACCAAGACAGAAGTACGGCAAGCTTCTGGGATCTGCTGAGAGCGATATTGAGGGCACTGAAGACACCCCTCTTCTGCCCAAGGAGGACGGGGAACCCACGAGCAGGAAGCCCAGTTTCGGTAATGGTCCTGGTACGACTTTCATGATGCGCAGGAAGAGCAGCAACGCGTCAGACTCTGCCCATGAGACAAATCGTGCTGTACCCGTTCGCAGCAACACGCAAGGATTGATCAAGCATCTGTCACACCTCGGACCCAGCAACATGGCCTCCAAGCCGAGATCTACAAAGTACACCTCCGTCAAGATCAAGCCTGGTGTTGGCACTATTCCCGAAGGCCAAACGACGACTACTGGAATCGATCAGCCCGGTCGTAGGGAAACAAGTCAACCATCAATCGCTGAAGAGCCTACTGCTCTTGGTCATGGCGAGGGCGCCGGTCTGCTTAAGGATGCAGGTGTAGACGCTTCCAATGGCGTTGGTGCTCTCGCAGCTGGCTACGGAACGATCACACCTGAGGCTCGTTCTCGGTCGCGTCCTCGCGTGAAGGAAGTTGAATCGCTTGCTGGAGCTGATGAGAGCGACCCTACCAAAATGTCACCTTTGATGGCCAGCAGGCTGGCGGAACAAAATGCTCACATCCCGGATGAGGAGCTGCACAAAGATGACCACGAGCACGAGCACGACCACAATACCAACGGAGCCGACCACAGCCGCAGCCCCAAGAACGTCACTGGCATCCAGCTCAAGGAGTCCAGCCCTCCCAAGAGCGACAGGCCCATCACCCCGCCCAAGACCTCATCCGAGCACAACAGCAACCCGCCCAGCCCTCAACATCCCCCTCGCACCAACTCCAGCGTCTCCAACAACGGCAAACTCGTCGTCGGCCCCCACCACGACGCCGACGCCAAATCCATCGACACTGAAGAAGGCACGCAGTCGCGCGACCGTTCCGTCAACCGCCGCGTCGCCCGCTCCGGCTCCATCACCGAGACCACCGTCGATATCAACGGCATGAAGAAGATGGTCCTCGACACCAACAGCAGTAGCGACGACGACAAGGCCGCCACCCCCGGGCCTTGGCAGGGTTACGGCAGCAAGCCGATGCAAATCCCCGAGGACGAGGCCGGTGACAGCAAGCATGACGAGGAGAACTCGACCGAGGCCGAGGCCAGTAAGACTGGTAGCGGTAGCGGCAGTGGCACTGCCACGCAGCAGCCGAAGAAGAAGAACAACAAGAAAAAGAACAAGAAAAAGGGAAAGCACTAAAGCTAGACTTGGGAGACTGGGCACATTCCAACTTCTATGATTTAGAGCCTTTTCTTTTTTTCTCTTTTCCTTTGCAAGACGAACCTTTGTTGGGGTGTTTCTTGGGCTGTGTACAAGTATCATCTGCGTTTTTCTTTTCTGGAATGGAAAATTTAATCGTCTGGCGCAGTTTTAGCGACGTTTGCTTTTTTTCTTGTATGGATTCAAAAGAAAGGGAATTGCATTTTATCGTCTGTCATTTTGTCTCCACGCTGCGCTTTTGGTCTTGGAACCCTCTTGGTAGGTGTCTCATTCTGGCGTTGCCCGAATCTCGTGATGCTCAGGCCGCACTTTTCCGACTTTCTTCGCCTTGATCTTTTGCGTCTTGAAACTTTTGGTAAGTCTGGCAGTTTGTCGTTTCTTCAATCTGCGAATTTCTTCTCATTATCCACAGAGGACAGGGAGCTTTCATATGACGTTTGCAGGGATGGTTCATCTCGCTTGAGCCTTGGATTTCAGGCGTTGTTTGCGACAGGTCAAATCCGCCCGCGCCGCCACGCCGCCACATCACGATTCTGGCGAGTCTGGTACATTGGGGCCCTTCCCCTGCATGTTGGCATCGATTGTCCGTTCTTCATGCACTTCTACGGCGTTGTGTGATGGGCTTCGGGCGGCTGCATGTGCATAGTCTGATGGGTACAAGCGTCGTTTGAAACTTGAAGTGTACCGATGTCCGCACCTCGCGCCTTCCATCTTTCGTTTGTTTGCATTGCCCTGCCGGACAAACGCTTTCACTTACCCGCCAAGGCCATTCCCGCACCGTCGTTTGCTTTCTGCTCGAGCTGATCATACACTTTGTCCCCGCGGCTAGGCTTTGGCGGACACAATTACAAACCTTCAGAGGCTTACGCTGCGGCAAGAACCTCATATTTGCATGAATATCACGAAGCTGCTCAGTCCCGTGGCCCTTAACCATAACTGCCCCAAACGAAGATGCAGCTCGATCAATCTATCATAGACGCAGAATGCGCGCGCTTCAAAGCCGAATACGAGCGTAAGGTCGCGGAAAGCGAGGCCAGACACACCAAGCGCCTGCGAGAGAAACAGAAGGAGCGGGAGGCTCGCTATGCCGCCGCCGTTGCCGCCGCTGCAAATGATCACGTCGAATCTGTCAGAGCTTCTGATGGAGATTCTCTTCCAAAGCCCATGGGAGGCGATGTTCAGGACACCACCCACGCCGCGACTTCAGACAAGCAACCTCACCTAGCACCCGCGGTAGATGATCAGCAAGATGATCAGCAAGATGGGATCCGAGCGATAACCTCCAATGAGCAGTCACGCCCAAGGCCCGCGACAGATAACTCCCAAGATGGAAGGCCCACCATCACTTCGACCGAGCAGTCTCGCCCAATACCCGTGGTTAACAGTCCCAGTGGTGCCCGTAATCTGTCTCAAGAGGGCAGATCTCCGAGTCAGGATGCCGCTTGTCCCCTAGGCGATGTATTCGATATATTTCATCAATTTACATCGCAGTGGGCCCAACAAGACTCAAACCAAGGCGACGAAGATCTGAACGAGGATGCCAGTGAGCTCCCTGAGGGTCACCCAACGACGCCCCCTGCGGCAAAGGAAAGAAGAGTTTCTCGGCGAAAATCGACTCGAAGTCCCCCGATCCCTATCTACAAAGCCAAAGTAGGTTCTCTCGCGGACCGGGGCTCTGCGGAGCAGCGTTGCGCCACGGGAATGGATGAAGCTATCATATCGAAGATCAAGAAATGCCTCGACCGCGCTCATCATCCGAACACGTTGCCATCAGAGGCAGACGCAGCTCAACAATTAGCCATACGCCTCATGAGCCAACACAACGTGACACAAGCTGAGGTCCTTCAGAGCGAAAACGGCGAGTCCCACCAACAGTATGCTGGAAAAAGCACGGTTCTTATTGAGCGTACCGACGGCGACAACTCCAAAGCCGTCAGAACACAGTCTTTTCTTACCGACCTTTTCGACACCATGAGCGAGTCTTTCAACTGCGAATCATATTATGATACGGGCTACAGCTCGCTCGAGGTCACTTTCTACGGTATCGCGAGCAATACTGTTGCCGCGGCAATGGGTCTCGAGGTAGCATATAACTTGATCGTCGAGTGGGCACGAGAAGTGAAAGGCACTCACAAGAAGAACAGCTACTGTCTTGGTGCGGCAAGCGGATACAGAGAAACAGCACTAAAAGAAAAGGCGGCCGAAGAAGCCAAAGCAAAACAAGTGGAAGAAGAGATGTTGATGCAACAAGATCGGGACCTGCCCTACAAGACATCAGCTTCTATACCAGTGAGACCTTCCAGAGCCGATTCGGCCGCCTCGTCGATCTCGACTTCACCGCCACCAGGCGAAGCCCCTTTGAGTCGCTCCCTGTCCCCCGAGAGTGAGGATGACAGCGACAAGAACAGTGTTGCCGGTCAATCAGACTTCAGCGAGCGCGATGAAGCCGATCTGCAGACTCCTGGGATTATCGGCAGCTCTCTCGACCGAGCAAGAAGTGCGTCGCCGGACGTTCAAGGCGCATGGCACTCTCACACACAACTCGTCCGTTTCCGAAACACAGCAAACGAAATCGCGGACGAATATCTCAAGTCGCAAAACTTCAAACTTTACAGTAGCAAAGGCAGGAATCGCACGGCGAGAGATCGCGACTCTTTCAATAAAGGGGAAAAGGACGGGAAGACCATCGATGTGCACCGAAAGACGATCGAGGGAGCAGGTTCTTCAGTTTGAGCGGGGATGAAGCGCTCCATAGGATGTGGTTCGTTGCTGCGTAGTAGCTCGAAAAGGGTGCTCGAAGTGTTTTTGTTTGTTACAATATATCATTGCATCACCAAGGACAGTATGGCACTTCGTGGGGAAACCTCTCACTCTTGAAATAATAGGCACGTTTTGTTCCCTTCGACGCGGATACATCGCTCAATGAAGTTCGTCCATTGCATGAAAGATTCCTAGCTGCGTGTTCAACCATTCTCTGGCGGACTCAGTGGCTTCAGATCGCTTGCCATTTGCATCTTTGATGCGAGTGATGATACATCGTCGGGGCAGAAAAGGTGCCTCAGGTAGCTTCTGCATTGTAAAAGACTTCTAGCTCACATTATCAGACCTTGCAGTCGTATACACCACCAGCGCCGAAACTTTTGCACACCACCAGTGCCGAAAAGTTGCATCCAGTGCAAAGCTCAAGAGTAGTGCACACGCTCAGGCAACTTCATGAGATGTCTGATCAAAGGTGAACATCTTCTTTTAAGCATTCACCGATTCGAGGAACCAGGAAGCAAAAAGTTGAAAATCTGGTGCTGTCTGTTTGAGTGCGGCTTTGCCGCATACTCACAATGCTATACCATTGAGCGCAACGCTCTCATCATTCTCTTCTTGCGTTGACGACTCGAGATAAAAAATAATGACAAAAACATACAACAGGCGGGATTCCCAGATGGTCACCCACTCTAGTACTAGTCGCCCGGTTCAGTGCTTATGTATGGCAGAGCGGACGGGATGCCCAGTTTTCACTGACCTATGGTCGTATGTGAATTTTCGTGCCAACTTACACAAGACATACGATGTTTTTTGCAAAAAGATTTGGCGCTATTCCTCGCTTGCAGTGACTCCCCTCCGTCTCCGAAAGCCAGCATACAATCTCCCTTCCACAGGAGCAGTGACCTCCAAACTAGTAAAAGAGCAATGTCCAACGTCACTGTCCGACCCCGTCTGAACCGCTCCCCACATCACCGGTTTGATCGCCGCGTCTTTGTCTTCCTTAGGTCGATGACAAGCCGATGAGATTGCGAAAGAGTTGCTGCTTGCGAGTGGAATCTTGCCATGAAGCTTGCGGAATCCCAGACCTACAAGTACGATTAACATGCAGCTTCCGAGCACGATGTCGAGCATAATGGGCGGAACGCTAAATCCAAGACCGACCTGGGCTTGTTCGAACTCGGAGTCTCTGTAGACGTCTATTCCCACGAAAAAGATTGACTGCGAAATGGTCTAGTGAAGTAATGCAGAAATGGCCAGAAGTGGTATGCTGTAGATGTATGGCAGATTTAACCAGTAGGTGCTTCGCTGATCGCCGTGCGGTGATGTTACGCGCAAGCTCTTGCGACGGATTGAGTAGTTACTGTATTCATGTGCCAAACACATGCTGGTCAAGATTCCGTTATAGAGCAAATAGAGACATGAAAAGATCAGTTGGGGCAGATTCGCGACCAAGACGTTCAGAATCAGACCGGAAGTGTCGGTGGTGGGTGGTCTGGTTGCGATAATGGTCCTAGACGTTATTGCGCCGAATCCAAGGGCCAGGACAGGCTCGTCTCCACGAATGCCGTACATAGCGACTCCGAGCAGAATTCCTGCGACTACAAGCGGTATGATGCACAGAGTAAGGCAAGTGGCCCAGCGCCTGCGATTAACGGCTTGATGCCAGCGGATGGCCCTGTATTTGTGGCAAGCCGCCAGTGGCAAGCCGTCGATGTGAGCCACGTTGCGAATCAGTCGCGATACGGCAGGCGATTTGCGAATCAGCCGCCGTCCGGGAGGTGCTTTGTAAGGCATTGTTTTGGCGCTTTGCAGGCATCGGCTGGCTGTGGCCTGGTCTGGATACCGTAGCCAGCTTGAGATGGCGTCGCCGGTAGTGACTAAGGTGGGCTCATGTTGGAGTAATAGGGTCGCCATCATAGCTGCGATTTTACACAGGTTGCATATGATCACTGTGACCAGTATATCTCTTGAGAACTGCAGCTTGCAGTGTGGCTCAGCTTTCCGAGCAAGGCAGTAGCCAATTGGGTACCCTAGGATCTCCCACTGGCTTGCATCTACCTTCAATTTGGCCACGTCACATGCAGCACTCTCAAAAATCCGCTTTTTGCTACATATCCTATCAAGTCATCAGCATTGTACTGTGGGTGTCCCCAGAGGCTAGGGAAAGAGAATGGTGCCTCCGCCGTCACGCATGTGTGAGCTAAGCAGCGTCATCCGGATTGGGGAAGCATACCAATTGTAAGGTGCACTGCCGTAAGTCTCGATTTCTGGCGTTACATGCATTCCTGTAATATATGATTCGTTGGCTGGGTATGGTCCAGAGATCACCGCGATAACGTCGCTATAGCCGGTCACGAAGTAGGCACCGTAAGCATCAATGCATTCTGCGCTCGTCAAGTTTGCATGATCCAGCTTGCCTAAGACATGCGCCTGTCGATCTATGTCAGATGGTCCTGTGCTTTCGTTGATATGCGATGGTGGTAAAGCGTCGTTTTGCAGAAAAAGCGGCGTCGCAACCGCGACGGCGTAATGGTTGGTATCAATGGTCTTGAACACGGCGGAGTTGTAAAAGAGATGAATAGGGACGCTGCTCAGTCCCAAGAGCAACCAGAGCAGTCGGCGTTGCCAGCTAATCTTGGAGATGTTTTGCAAGCTAGTAATTCCGATATCCAGCCAGTCGCCTCGAGCATGCGCCTTGTCGCACTCTGAGCGTGTGGGAGCATTGAGTACCTGCATCGTATAATTCGAAGCGCTGAGGAGCAACGAGCTCAGTACGTTGATCAAAACGTGGAGGCCAAGCGACAACTGATTTACGAAATGGCAGTCTCCTTCGAATGCTGTACTCACACCTTTCTGTGTGCCGTACTTGGAGTGGATGACGATGGCGGCAATGCAATTTGTCACCAATGCAAAGCTAGCCATTGCGCTGCAGAGCAGTACGCCAAAACGCCACCCTCGTAGAGGTTGCCGTGTGTTACTGAGTGCCTTGACAAAACCTTTGCCAGCTTCCAGTGTCGCAATTTCAGGTTGAATCATCGGCGTGCTCCTCAGTAAGAGATGGTCGTCTCTATCCAATTCAACGCTTGGTTGGCGTGACCGATACCTTTGCAATCAGGTCAGATACGGTAAGTATGCGATACGAGCACAATGTACGGGACAGATCGACTAACCTGTGTGTCTCCGGTAACTGTAAAAGTTCGATTCGCTCGAACGCATCGAGCGCGCTGTAGTCAACCGCCGGCGAAACCATAGGAGCGAGTGTCGGGCGATCGAAAAGATGAGGACCGGGCACGACGGGTCCAATGCCAGATATAGCACTCGCAGCTTCGTGACAGCCTTATTGATCGCGGCTGGGCTGCTTCAGTTGCTAAATTCAGCTATGAGAGTCTTGCAAGGCTGCATACCTTGGCGAGTAGCACATCGAAGGTGAATTAGCATTGTGGCTGAC
This sequence comes from Cladosporium sp. IMV 00045, assembly GCA_001931905.2. Lineage (NCBI taxonomy): Eukaryota > Fungi > Ascomycota > Dothideomycetes > Cladosporiales > Cladosporiaceae > Cladosporium > Cladosporium sp. IMV 00045. The sequence continues at coordinate 5,203 of MSJI02000521.1, read as the reverse complement.
AGATTGTCGCCTGACGCAAGACTACATCAGGAGGTATACTTATTTTCTCAAGCCGATACCGAGAAGTATGTTACACTGCCACAATGTCAAGAGACTGGCTAAGAGGAGTCCAGACCGTTGAACGCTCTACGTCCGGGAGCATGTGTTGATGATATCGTCTTTGAGCTTCAGCTGCGAATGCTGGCGAAGGTGGGAGGTCAGCGGGTGACGATTCGCTGCAAGCACCCAGCCTCGCCTCGCTTCCCTTGTGTCCTCCAACCAATCTCGCAAACACGGTACAGCCACGAGGCGGTACCATGCCCGACGACCAGCGGCCAGGCTGCCCACCTAATCGTTTGAAGCATCGTCATTATTACCGCTGTCACGTACTGCACAGGTTCTTTTAATACAATGCCACCCATTTGCCCGCATGGTGCAACATTGAGGATAGCCTTGAAGGCTTCCATAATGATCAATTATTCCAATCCCACGAACGTCTTTCAATGCATGAGAGCAGAGCGATAGATCTCCGCTTTCCGAATCTCAATTGGCGTTGCAGACTGCCCTCTTGGAAACACTTTGTTTATTACCATGTTTTCATTTTTAGATTCTTCAATTATTATGGTAATCAATACCCCTCACATCTCAGACTTGATAGCATCAGCGATCTTCTCCGCCAGCATGTAAATTCCACTCTGCGGGTGACCAGGCGTCAAGAACGGGAAAGCGCTAGCATCCACGACTCGCAGGCCCTTGGTGCCATACACTCTGGCCTTCGAGTCGACCACGGCCATAGTGTCATTGCTGTTGCCCATCTTGCAGGTGGAAGAAGCGTGCCAGACGGTGATGGCATCGTCTTGAATCCACTTCCAGATCTCCTCGTCGGTATGAGCCTCCGGACCAGGTCTGAATTCGTCGCCAATAACGATCTCGTCCATCTGCGACCAGATTTGACGAGCACGCTTGAAGAGTGCGATGGCCTGGTCCTTGTCTCTTGCGTCAGTGAGCCAGTTGGGGTTGATGACAGGCGCGACGGTGGCATCGGCGGATTTGATTGTCAGGTTGCCGCGAGAGAAAGGTGCGACCAAAGCAACGATCAGGCTGGCGTAGTCGTTCTCGTTCTGGACGAGCGGGAAGTCGACGTTACTGAAGCTAGTCCACACGTCTTGAGCAATGAACTCAGCGTCAGGCCAGTCTGATGGGAATTCTTCCTTCAAGGCCTTGATGGTAGAATTCTTGAGAAGCTCGGGTGCATGATCTACAAGACGTTCGAATCCGATCGCGTTGGCAGCCGTGGTGAGAGCGCCGGTACCGTTTGCACGGTAAGACTCAACGGCGGCGGCGGCATAGACAGGGTCGTATCCCAGCCTTGATGCCGTGGTGACACCGACCTGGTGGGCGACGGTGAAGTAGATGTGGTCCATCATTGACTGACCGACACCAGGAAGCTCCTTGACGACCGGAATGTTGTACTGGTCCAGGGTATCCTTGGGACCAACACCAGAAACCATGAGGAGCTGGGGAGACTGGAAGGTTCCAGCAGACAGGATGACTTCCTTCTTAGCCGAGATGGTGTAGTTGCGGTTTCCCGTAGTGACAGCAACACCGTTAGCAGTGGTGCCATTGAACATGATCTGGCGAGCCATTGTGTTCGTGTAGACAACGATATCGGTCTCGCGCAAGGCATAGTCAAGGAAACTAGTCTGCGATGATTCTCTGCGCTGAGTTTCCGGAGTTGTGGTAGTCAGAGTGTAGTCCGCTCCATCCAAGGTACCGAAATCGAAACCATTGGATGAACCCATGCCCAATGCACCCATTGCTTTGATTGCCCATGTTGCGAATGGGTTGACAAAGCTTGGCCATGAGACATGGAGCGGTTGAGTATGATACGCCTTGTCGTCGAACCCTCTAGGGTCGTTGTAGATGGTGGCGTTCTCGCGCAACGTCTCGTTGTTCGGGAGGGTCATGTTCGTGCTGCGGTGGAAGTAAGGGAGCAATTGGTCGAAAGTATAGCTGTCGTCTCCAACGTCTTGCGCCCACTTGTCATAGGAGCCATTGGTGCCTCTGTGGTACACCATGAAGTTCAGTGCACTGGAACCGCCCAAAGTCTTGCCGCGAGCGTAGTGAATGCTTCGGTTTCCGAAGCCGGCCTGTGGTGTTGTCTCGAAGCCCCAGTCGATCAAAGGCAAGGCAGTGTTGATGTCGACACCAACGCCTTGCTGACCGCAGAGGCCGGGGATGGTACTATCAAATCATTAGTACATTGATAGTAAATGCTTCTGTAAGAAAGACACTCACCTGCCATTGCCGTTGTCCATCTGGTAGAAGCCGCCGGCTTCGACCACGGCGACTGACACGCCTTCCTCTTCAGCCAGACGTGCGGCAATTGTAAGGCCTCCGGTGCCTCCACCAACGATAACATAATCGTAAGATGCGTTCTGTCCGGGAATGCCAAAAGAATCACCGGTAGTAAATGATTGGGCGAAGGCAGACCCTGCCGCAAGGGCGAGAAGCGTCAACGAATTGTGCATTATTTTGGGCTTGATGAGACACACGAAGGACTGAGGACCGCCGGGAGGGAGCAAGCGGTCTTGCTTCTTATGCGTAGGCCTGCCATGGTCAAGACCTCTTGCTACTGGCAAATCTGCGGTATAGGGTGGATTGTAATCAACGGCTTCAGCGCGATCAGCGCGGTACTAATGCTGTCGACAAAGTCCATCTCTGTAGACCACATCCTTCGAGCCTGATAGAGACCTTTAGCGTGGAGTACGAAGCACATGTCGCGGACATGTTCACAGAAGACGTCTTGAAATATGGGTCTGGAGGAGGCATGCCTTGGAAAGTGCCGGCTGACATCGGGGTACTCGGGCCGCAGTGGGGCCCTCCTGTAACGACGGTCCATAAATGTTGGTCCTAGTAACTTCGGCTTCTTCTTGGTTCAAGATGGCTCTGTCGCCGTTCTGTTGCCCTTTCTTTAGCGGTTGTAGGTTTGTCTTTCGTAGCAAGGAAGCATTTCCGCTAGCAGCTCGCCTCGTTCTAGCATCGCCTCCAACAACGTTCGCCAGCGACCGGCCTTTCCAGACCTAAGACGCCACCAGACGGGCATAAAAGCACTTGCGCAGGGACGCGAGTCCAACAATATCCGGACTATTGCCAATGATCAACACTGTCTGAGGAGGGGTCAAGTCGAGCGGCCTGAACACTCTCTTAGAGAAGTGATCTTCGGGCGACTGTGAGAGCAGGCACGTGGCAGCTGTGGTAGGATATTTTTGCTTCCATGTAGCCTTGAAATCCTGGCTCCTGGTTCCTGGGCATGACGAATAGTCTGGGGAGTAAGCATAACAACAATATATCGGCTACAAATATCGGGACTTGACAAACGGGAGCGATGCTTATTTTGTCCTCAGATCACCATACGGTGACTCTGTGATTGGGGCCGAACTTGATGCCCTGGAGTGTTTTCCCAGGCTACTGGTATATGCTCGAGATCTACCAGGAATTGAGAATACTTGATGCGGTATTGAGTTCTCATGCAACGAGAGTTCAGGGAATGGCAGGCTAAATGCCGCGCCCATTCGATGGAAACCAGCTTGAGTGCATGAAAGCATGGGAACTCGTGAGATCTGGAAGAGTTTTAACATGATCGGCAGGCTTCGCTGGCCTATGGTCATACGTGGGAGAGCGTGAGTACAAGCAAATTGTCTTCAGAAATTGCATACCGGACACTCCACCGACATGTATCGAATGCAATGGGCTCGCTATCCCACCTGAAATCGACCCTCCCTAGGCACCCTTTTAACCCGTTGTCTTCTTCCTCGCCGCTCCGCCGGGTAGCCTCTTGAACTTTCTCGGGTCCTTCCTCGACATGCGCGTTCTGTCTCTGGTGCCCTTTCCGCCCTCCCAAAAACCGTGGCCCTTCTTGCCGACGAGCCCGGCGTGACAAACGCCACATTCTTCCGGTCGGTAATTCTGTTCGCGGGAGCCTGTTGGAAACAAGATGTTAGTATCAAGATTTAGTCTGACATGTACGGGCATTGTAGGGATCTTTTGCGAGATGGGAATCTCGCTTGTTAGGTAGATTTTTCGCTTGTAGAGGAATTGAAGCATACAGAAGCCGCTGTGAGGTATGTCAGTGTATATTCTGTCGTAACACAACATCCGCGGCGGCTGCAGCCACGACTCCTCTGCATCAAGCCCGCAGGCGCCTCACGATCCCGCGTGGCTTGTGACGGGGTGCATAATGCAGTCGCGAACAGCGCGTTAAGGCTGTTGAGAAGGTGTGGAGAGTTGCATGGGAGAAGTACACATGTACTCCTACACAGCTTCAGAGAAGGTAGGGAGAGCATGAGAAAGGTGGTTTCTTCTGCAAAGTGAGACCAGAGAAATTCGGGTACGTACCATATCATGCGATTAGCGTGCTCGTTCGGATGATCGGCCTCAGCATCGTGACATCTGCTAAAGTGTCAGCACAAACAGATGACCTATTTTTCGGAATCCGCGCATGCATGCATTTGCATCTGGATAAACATGTAGCAAGCTGGGAAACTTACTTGTCACATGCGAACACCTTGCTACAGCAAGAGAATCTGCAGAAAGGGCATCAGCAAATCTGACCATCCATCGAGCGGCGACCGGGTTGGGGCCTGTCGTGCAATATATGCACGACGGCTGATCGCGACATACCGGAACCAGCGATATGACTTCCCGTAATGTGTGCAGCGACCACGGCGGGGAAGCTCAGTGCCGGCGACAATTCCAAGGTTCTCCCTGGGCTGTGTTGAGGATGCAGTCAGCAATATATTCGCAGTTTGATTATGATGGTGGTGGGAGCTGCGCGTCGCGAATGTAGGGTCGATCAGATGGTGCGTGTGTTGATGATCCTGCGGTCCAGACAATGCCCGAGCATCTGGGACGATGGCGCAAATTGGGGTAAGACGTACCTTTTTCCGTCCTGGCGCTCTGCTTGCGCGAACTGCAATGGGTACATGTAAGCTTCACATACGTAAGTGTATAGTGTGATGGTGGGCTGGCATACTCGCGGCGGCGCTCACTCGCAAAAACTTCACTTCGGGGATCTTGAAGGCTGTAGCTTGGTCAGTACTGCTTGGGGCTAATTCGTTGAGGATGTATCGTCAGACTCACTCATTCGTTTATGACATTCGCGGCATATCGCCATGGTGGATTCACCCCGTACAGAAACTACACCAGGTGCAGGATGTGGCGT